>CAJNYU010003357.1:113691-318642 GCA_905331475.1 Rotaria socialis | reverse complement strand
CCTACCAGAAAGATACGAAACCAATATTGGTTCGAGAGGCACACAGTTATCTGGTGGTCAAAAACAACGCATTGGTTAGTACTAACTACTCGAGAATCTACATAAGAACTAGAATTAATCTCTTTTTTTTTGGCTGATTTAGCTATTGCTCGAGCACTTATTCGAAATCCAAAAGTTTTACTACTTGATGAAGCGACGGTAAGTAATTTTTTTAACAAGTCTTATGTTGACTCGATGGTTTTTATTTTGATCAGAGTGCACTCGATACAGAAAATGAACGAATAGTCCAAGAAGCACTTGATCACGCATCGAAAGGTCGAACAACCGTTGTAATCGCTCATCGGTTATCAACGATACAAAATTCTGACCGTATCTGTGTTGTTCATCGTGGTCGTATTGTTGAATCTGGTAAACATGATGAGTTGTTGGCTCGCAAAGGATATTATTATCGACTGGCACAATCGAAAAACTAACATTTTACTTGTGTACACACAAGACATTCTTATTTATGAAGCTGAGGGTTATTTTTATTTTTCTTTGTAATAGTTATGAATAAATGAAAAACAACAACAAATATGAATAGGATTCTATGCAAAAAATACATTAAAATGCGCCAATGAGCATAGAAACAGTATGAGAAGTCATATTTTTTATGTTCAAGTCTTCATTTAAATATTTTTTTATGTCGCATTGAATCAATATGGAGCATAGTTTGATGAACCACCATTGCCACGGCTGGCGCCACGATATGGGCCACTGCGGCTACCACGATATGAACCGCCTGAAAGAAAATATTCATAGAGAAAGGATATTATTTTTTATTCAACTGAGCTTACTACGATCATCTCCATTTTCAAATGAACTACTACCGCCACCCATTCCTAAGATAAAGAGAAAGTTTTTTTTTTATTTCTTGTGACTTGTTCATAGTTTTCAATCACTTACCACGGAAGCCGCCACCTCGGCTACTACTACCACCACTTCGATCATCAGAAAATCCTTTTCCAGAGGAGCTACCCCATCGACTACTGCTACTGGAATTGTAATTTTGACGAGAATCACTATCGCTACTCCAATTACTGCGAGCGCCACGGTAACCTTATTTGACAAAAAAAACAAATATTAGTTGAATAGGAGGAAATAAGAAAATAATACTGACCACCTCGGCCACCACCACGGTCATTGCCATTATTATTACGATTGCGGCGTTGTGCTAATTGTACACGTACAACTGAACCGATCGAATCAATCTCTTGATCTAAAGAATAAAGACAAATAATAAAAATAACCTTGTATGAAGTCAATTCTACCATTATATTTTGAAATAGCACGATTAGCTGTCTCATCATCCTCATATGTTACTGTAGCACGGCCATTTGATTCGCCGGTATCACGATCCTTATAGATCCAGATTTTTGGACCACCTGATCGTTCATCAGTCTAATGCAACATCAAAATGTTTACAAATTATCCTAACCAAACATCACTTATATTTACTTTGATTGTTCCAACAGTTGAGAAAATGTCAAGAATCTGATCGCGTGTAATACTTTTCGGTAGATTTTGAATAAATATCGCATCAGTAAGTGTTTCAACATCTCCTCGATCGTTATTTTGTCGTCGGAACCCATAACCGCCGCCGCTGCTGCCGCCAGATCCTAAAACAATGATAAAAATGTTTTTTATCGGATACAACTCAGAGGCACTAAATCCCAATGGATAATAAGTTTTATTTTTTTTTCTTTTATTTAATTATGAGTAGAATGTATGTATTTTTCGAAATCAAATATTTTATGCAACTTTTTTAAAACTATAATATATTTTTTTCTATTAAAATAACAATATGAAGTGGATCCAATGGGTATACAAATCTTACTTGAATTATTATTTCCAAATGACCCGCGATATGATCCACTATATTAAGATATAAATCAAAAATAAAAAACATCAATCATCATGTATACATAAAAATGTCCTTAAGTGTTTTTTTTATCTATATACGTTTACCCATTACATCATTTTCGTACTTTACTTTTTATCATATTCAATTATTTGTGTATATACATATAGTCTTTGAAATAAGATAGAATTCTATATTGTTTGATCCAAAAAGGATACATATAAGTATGTTGAATACTTTAGTTTTTGTTTCATATATTAAAACGTATTATTCCAAAGAAAAATGAAAAATATTTTATTTGCATTATGAATGAGTAGAAAGATACTGATTTCATTATCGAAGCTTACCCTCCTCTTGAACCACTATCATCGTCATTGTTTGAACTTGAATAACCCATGCGTGCACCTAAAAAAATTAAAAAAAAATTTTCTTTGTTTATTTATTATAAGGCTACTGAAATCATACCGCCGTGTGATCCTGAACTCCAAATATTTCCACTAGCGTCCTCACTTCCTGAATTACCACTATTGTAAGCCATTATAAATTTTAAAGAATAGTCGTCTTCTACGATCGAATATACGAGTGAATACCAAAAAAGAAAAACAACACAAAAGTAATGCAACGTAAATTTCTTAAGTTTATAATGCAAAAGTTTTGACCATTATGGAGACGTGAAAAATGTGTGAATGGCCGATGAAAAAGATGTCACTGCTGATCAGTCGAAATTAAATAATATTGTGCATAAAATTACAAAGCAAAACATTTCTTCATAACACTGAGAAACCGAACAATAGAACATGCTTAATTTGATGAGGAAATTTCAGCGTAACTATGATAATTTATCGGATAAATATGAATCAACCATTAGTTCTTAACATAAACATGGATGCCAATATAATTATTTTTTTTCTGAAATATCTTTAATATTCACACATTCATGTTTACAACGAATTTCTTTATGAAAATAAATATACCATTAAACAATATTTTAGATATTGTATATTTCTATCTTTAGCATTTAAAAAACTTCAGGGAAGTTGAGCTGAGGGCAAACTCTAATTTCTTAGTCCTAGAACACTTCATTTTTCTTGAAAATGATAGGCAGATTTTATTCATCTACCTATAAATAACTGAAATGTTGTGATGCTTCAAAATGCAAACATTCAATTAATTTACATCGTAGGTTAAAAGTGCTGCATGGGAAATTTTGTTTTAAAAAAACCAGGTCATTGTTACATAGTAAAATATTTTCGTGTCACTTGATAATAATATAGATATAAGCTCGAGTTCTATAGATTATTGTTTACTGCATTGTATGAGAAAGAAACCAGATGATATCTTCGTATACTATTTAAATTATTGAAACCTAGTGATAGATAATACCTCCAGCAGTTTTTAGCTGAATCGTCGATCGCCATCGTCATGTTATCGGAACTCGGTATGTGGCGAATGTATATCGCAATTATTACAGACGTATCACTCCAAGTCAAATCTCTATCTATGAATTAGATCTAGATGAATGTTAGGGGATCGAGCAGAAAAGGCTAGAATACGTTTTAATTCTATTTAATTGAAATTTGAAGCAAGAGTGACCTATTTTTCATGTTAGTTCTATTTAAATATCAAGTTAACATTTTTGGATATCAATGCGAAGAATGAATAGAATGAGCGTCTGAAATAATTATAAAAGTGATCATCATTTGCTCTTCTCAGTGCTATAAAACTTCATAGGATTATCGATAGCTAGATCCTTTTTTTTAAACTTTATTACGCCTATCAGTATTGTTGACATTGATCTTAATCTAATGATGAATAAATCTTGCTAACAATTCACTAATGAAATTTAGGAAAATTTTATTCCCTTTGTTTTCATATCAACATATATTGTCAAGTATCGATAGTAATTGAGCCATTTATGCTTATCAATGAAATTTATAAATAGAAACAATGTTTAATCCGGCATGAACACTGTGAAAAAAAAACAGAGTTCAACAAAAATAAGAAAAAAGTGTCATACTTTGACGATTGAATGTGATTATTCAGGAAAAAAACACATTTTCTCGGATAGAATCTAACTATAGTTCGGCTTTTAATTGAAACTTCTACAGAGAATTCAGTTTATTTTCTCTAACCTGATGGCATGTTATAAGAATTTATAAAACTAAAAATCGAATATACCTTGTTTCAATATAACGTAATATGACTATTGTATTATTTTTTTCTTTTAAGGTATACGCTATTTACTTCTTGGCCTCTTCACTATTTCAATTAGTGCTCGAATTATTCCATTAGAAAATGTAGCTAATGAACCACTTACCATCGATATCATATCAACTAATAATATGCCTATCGTTCCGGCCATGCCAACAATGGATCAGGCTATTCAAGTTCCTATATCACCAAAACTTTTTCATAAATCAGTATGCTATCCAATTGTTGGTTGCTACGATAATAAAGAGCCCTACAATAATGCCGCCCTAGAAATACCACAATCACCTGAACATATCGATACACATTTTCTTCTATTTACACAAGAAACGCCTACAACACCAGAATTTCTATCCTATGATGGTAATGATCAATCCATTAAAGAATCAAGTATTAATTCTTCTCGATGGTTACGAATTATTGTTCATGGTTTCGCAAATAATCGAAATAGTATTTGGATAAAACCACTTCAAGACGAATTATTCAAATTAAAAGATGTAAGAACATATTAATTTAGTCGTTTATTTTAAACCATTTTTTATTCTATGGAATACAATAGAAAGAATTCTCGGACGTACTGGTTGTTGATTGGAGCAATGGTGCAAAATTACCATTCTATCCTCATGCTGCTTCAAATACACGTCTGGTTGGCAAACAAATCGGTTTACTTTTACAAAAATTAAATAATATCAAAGGACTTTCATATGATAAAGTTCACTGTATAGGTTCGTTCGTACTACACAAGAAAAAAATACGTTCATTGTTAATCGTTGTTGTTATTTTCTATGTCAGGACATAGTCTCGGAGCGCATACATGTGGTTTAGCCTCAAACACAATAAATAATCAAATGGCTCGTATTTCGGGCCTTGATCCAGCTGGCCCACTGTTCGAAGGAAAAGATGTTGTACTTCGTCTTGATAAAAATGACGCGAAATTCGTCGATATTATTCATTCAAATACAGAATTAGCGCTTGGTGTTGGTCTTGGATCAAGTGAACCATCGGGACATGTAGACTTCTATGCTAATGGTGGACGATCTCAACCAGGCTGTCCTTCAGTGTAAATATTTATTTCGTCAAAGGTTTCATAGTTTCTTTTTCTTTTTAAGGAATACACTTATCGGTGATATATTTGTTGGGCAGAGTCAAGGTATAATGTTTGAAAAGTGTTTAAAATCAAATGAAATATTCTTTGGTTTTATTATAGTTGCTTTTGAACAGACATCATGTTCACATTGTAAGTTTTAAAAAATTAAAAATCACAGTCATTGGTATTTATAATTAGCTCGTTCACATGAATATTTTACTGAATCAATCAAGTACATATATATATATATATAAATTCTATAGACAGATTAGAATGATTTTTATTTTTATTTTTACTCTAGTTCTGAATGTCCATATAATGCCTTTCCATGTCATGACTATGTAACAGCATTATAAGAAAGCTTTGCATTTTGCAAAGTTCTTTTCATACTTTTCTTATAGGAGAGTTTTGTCAATGGTGAATGTGTTCAATGTTCAACATCAGGTTGTGCTCAAATGGGTATTCAAAACACAAATATTTGTTTTAGTGTAATGAATATTTGATTGTGTTTTCAAAGGTTTTCATTCGATTTATTCACTTGGCCGTGGTAATATGTACTTAACAACAAAGAGTTCGTCGCCGTTTTGTGGTCAGAATTCATCGTTCATTCTATTCTATCGATTATTTTCGGTTTCAACGCTTAGGTCATCATTATTTGATTGAACTTGGTCTCGATCGAGATATGAGTACGGCCCATGGTGAAATTCTTGTTTCGATTCATTCGAATTTCGAAATGTTAACCAATACCAGTATGACTTTGAAGTAAGTTTTCAAAACAGTATTAAATGAACAATTACATTATACAATTTGACATTTATGTGATTATAAAGATCCGACGTTGATATAAAAGCTGGTGATGTCTTTCATCATGTTTTCAGTTTCAATACTAACTTTGATAAAGTCGATTATGCTATTGTACATTTTAATAAAGCAAAAACTTGTATGTATTTATTAGAATCTGTATCTGTTTAGAATTTATGATTGATTATTTTAGTTTTGGGAATTGGTAGTGAGAAAGGACAAGAAATAATAGTTTCAAGTCTTCGTCTCAAATCAATTGAGGATAGTGCTATGTATGTATAGTATATAGTACATACAGGATATGTGATGATAGCATATTTTTCTTGCATTTAATAGATATAGCGCTCCTTGTGAAGCACGTACGAAGATATCAACACATACGTCTGAAACAATTCTACTCAATCGATTCGATTGTCATGATTCGAAAGCAAATAATTAACTAATACCTTTTTTGTTGTTTGAATATTGAAGAAAATAAATTTGATCATTAAATCATCTTACATCGACGAAAATTGAATTTGCAACAGATGATCACGTTATGTTTTAATTTTGCACTAACAAGAGGATAAGAGAATGAACAATGGATATATTCTTCCTGTTTTTAGGAAGTTTTCATTTTTGTTTTAAATATTTTTATTGAAAAAAGAATAGAATTCGGAATCGTTCATTTTTTTTTCTTGGTGAAATCTCTATCTTTTATTCCAATTTAAGAGCGATAGAATTTTTTTCACAACAAATTCTATGTTTATGTAAGTGTATTATTTTCTCCTGCAAATTACTTCCGTCATTCTAACTCTCATGTCTTTGATTCAAGTTCGCTTTTGTTTGTCAACATTGCTCAAAGTTCATTTATTTAATGAGGTTTTTGAAAGAAAACTCTGAATAGTTTTCTTTTTACCTCCAATCGTAGTCGTAATTATCCTATATCATAAAACATACTGAGTGAGGCTGTGTGTGTGTGAGAGTGAGGGTGTAACTTTTTTTCTTTTCTTTTTACTACTCCCAACATCATACGACATCTGTCAATGCATCAGCTGACATCATAGATTCATTTGATTTCTATTTCTCTGTTCATCTTCCTTATATGGTAGCATATCGTATTAATCTGTCCACTCTCTTATTCGTTCTTCATCTTCTCATCTTGTCAGTATCAACACGATTGGAGACCTGCACGACGATAACATATCTATATAATAAACATAACAAAAGTTCAAGTTCACTAGTTGTCAATATAAAAAAAAACAAGTTTTTCGAAATATTTATTTTAGATTTTACTAATCCATCCATCCATCCATCCGTCCCTGTTGCCTTTTATTTTCATGTATTTTTTATAAATTTATTCAAAGTGACAATATTGATTAATAACGAAACACATTCCAAGTCTCAACTAAGGTATGTAATTGTTTATCTTTTACGTATATATTAAAAATATATTAATACAGATAGATAGATAGTTATCTATTATCATATTTGTCGTTTGCTTCTTTTCACGCATGTTTTTTTTTGATGCATTATTAATGTTACTTGTAATTAATGAATTATAATTTTTATTCAAGGCTTTCTTATCTGTTTACCATAAAATAAAAACGTTGAGAAACGAGATAATCATCATTTACCTATTTTTCGTCGATTCAAATCTACGACCACTCACGAATATGACGCATTAAAGAATTTTTTTTCTTGTAAAGCATTCTTTTTTCACTTCAATCATACACCTCCAATGGCGACAAGGTGAGATGTCATGAGCACAGTAAAAGAAGTACCGTCGTTTTCATTTTTTTCCTCTCACTTGAATTCATATTGAATGAACATAATACCATTTGAAACGTCAATTATGGTGTATAGAGAAGAAAAGAAAAAAAGAATGGAGAAATAATATTCTAGCGTTTATTTGAAATCAGTTATAATTTTACCATTGATTATTTATTCCTTGTATGTCTAGTTCATCACCAACTAAACAGATTGCTTTATTTTCTGATAATGAAAATTTAAGTTTACCAAAGATTGCCACCGTAGCTACTAATACAATTGACCGTCATCTGGCAAGGATCGTTGCGGGCAATGCAGGTACGACATAGTTGTATTTTTTTTAAATTTTGTTCTTAATCTAAGAAAATTTTATTTATTTATTTTCGTAGAAAATTTACGTGCGCATCTTGATTCGATGTATAAATTGCTGCGTCCCGACGATCGCCTTACCCTGGTTCGTCTATTCATAGTTTTTTTAGATCGTCTTTTGTAATTGTATTTTTAATAGATGGTCCAATTGGAAAGTGGTTTTCCAAATCGTTATCGTTACCTAGTCATTGTTACGTGTGTCGGAAGACAAGAAACAGAAGAGTAAATATATTGAAGTTTTACTTTGTTTATTAATGTAGAAAATTCTCTCTCTCTCTCTCTATATATATATGTAGATCGGCTATTCTTGGTTTCGATGTTGATACAAACGAAATTACAATCGGTATGGCATTACCAATATGGGCCGATTTGGATATATCACTCGACGGTGATGGGTAAATTGCTTTTTAATTTTTTCACTACAAAATTTTAAATATTCTTAATTCCCATAAGGATAGAAAGATTAAACCTTGAAATACATTGGTAAATATTCCATTTTTTTGCCTGCAGCGATATAATTAATCTAATGAGATCTTTTTTTGCTTTGTACTTAAAAGTACTATATATGATAATAAACAAGATAAATTTCGATGTGATAATTAATTCTTTTTTTCAATTTAATTTAGGGGATTTAAATTAACTTCATATGATCGATGTCACATTTTCAAGCCGGTGAGCGTACAAGCTCTGTGGTAATTATTTGATATTTTCTTATTTCTATAATCGATGAACATGTCTTTTCCCCTTAATTTATAGGACTGCATATCAGAGTTTGCACAAAGCATCAAATCAAGCTCGTCTTTATAATTATATAGCTAATAATGGTGTAACACATAGTTGGATTGAATATTATCGTAATCCAGATATACGTTCAAATCAAACTTATGTTAATGAATGGAATCAAATGGATGATATTTTATCACACCGTAGTGATTCACCTCATTTATATCAACCGTATATATTCAATTCAATTTATTTTCTAAAAATCGATTCTTTTTTCCTTCGTTTAATTTAGATTATCGTCAGATGAAGAAACTCTTCATGCTAAAATTCATGTTAAATTAAAAGAAATTATGTTACAAGTTGATCTTGATGAAGTAACATCGAAATTTGTAAGTTGAATTTTTACAAAAAATTGAAATAAATCTTTTTCTTTCGTTCCCTTCAAAGTTGCGTGAACAATTAGAAAATGCCTTTCAAATGTCGCTTTCTCCTTATAAACAGTATATTGATGATGTTATGTTACAAATTCTTGCTCAAATGGATAAACCAACAATGATATTACCACATTTATATCTTGGGTCTGAATGGAATGCATCGAATTTTGAAGAATTAAAAGCAAATAATATTGGTTATGTATTGAATGTATCACGAGAGATAGACAATTTTTTTCCTGGCCATTTCAAGTATTTAAATGTTCGAGTACATGATCATGATGATGCCGATTTATTAAAAGAATGGGAAAAAACATTTCGATTTATTAATGAAGCAAAGTAAAATAATTCTACGCTTGTGATAAAATAAAATAAATGTTTTTCCTGTTCTTTGCTTATAGAGCTAATAATCAATGTTGTTTAGTTCATTGTAAGATGGGTATTAGTCGATCTGCATCGACGGTAAACTATTTAAAAAAAAGGACATAATTATCTGTAAGTTAATGATACTTCTTTTCTTTTTATAAACTAGGTATTAGCATATCTTATGAAAGAAAACAATCATTCATTTGCTGATGCTTTGGAACATGTAAAAACACGGCGATCATGTATTAATCCAAATGGTGGCTTTAGAAATCAGTTACTTATTTATGAAGGAATACTTGCGGCAAAGTAAAATAATTAAGAAAAAACCAGTTATCTTTCTTTTTTTTCACATTAACTTATTTCCTTTTTAGTAAAACATTTCGAAGCAAATTAAATGACAGTCAAACAACAACAACAACGATTGGAAAGAAAACAGTGACTATACCCGCAATAACTTCATCGTCTAGGAGTACTAAAATTACACCAAATATACCTGTTCAACGTTCGTCATCATCAAATCCCATAGTTCTTATGCGAACACGATCTCCGAATAAATCAAGTCCTATTGTTGTTTTACCTCGACAAACATTGGACCATTGTAAACAAACATCACATGTAACTACTCGACCGAATTCCATGATTTAATTTATTTATTTTTTTCATATCCCTTCTTATACGTTCTTCTTCTTCTTCTTCTTCTGTCTCTATTTGGACATACGGAAAGAAAATCGTTTTTGTATGTACAGAATCTAAATCTTGTTCTTTGTTTTTTTTTTCGTCTTGGAATGATACTATTTCTTTTTCTCTTCTGTTACACATCTTTCTGTTTTTTTCCTGTAACATCTAATAACTGACAAAAACTCGCTTTTACTATCAACATTAAAAAAAAACAGAGTGAATATTTAGCAAACGAGTACTTTGATTTCTGTGTATAGTGATGGATTGATTTATTTGTTGTTGTTGTTCTTGTTGTTGGTTTTTATTATTCAAAAAGATAAAAAAAAAGGAGTACTAAATATGGAAATATCATCACAGTTCATGATTTATAGTTGCAGAGCAAAGTCGGTCGAGACATATTTATTGAAAGGGAATAGCATGAATTTCTTATCGAATCAATGGGAATGTTAATAAAACTCATGTACGAAATAATTGTAGGAGATGAGAGAATGAATCGAGGTCATGTGGGGTTGTACTAATCTTTTTTATATTTGTTCATTGCTAATCATGAATAGAACGAATTTTTCGAGAAAAACTTTCGTCATCGTACGATCGAAATGATGTAGTCATTTTTCTTGACAATTATCTGTCAATTATATTATATTTTAACTATCGTAATCATCAGAAATCATACAATATCAAAATTTGATAACGATGCAGTATATTGTTCATTCATTAGAACACAAATAATGATCGTTCCAGTACAATTAATTGCTCATCATTGAATAATTTTATCAGGTATTTTATTGTGTTAGTCAGAATATGTCAAAATTGAGTATTCATTTCATTAAGTTTTGTACCATTAGACAGAACCCAATCGGTTTTCTAATTCTGAAACAATGGCACGAGCGATGGCAGGTATCATGGAACCTGGTAGGTCAATATCAACTTCAACGAAATCAGGATGCTGATTATAAATGGTACGAGCAAACTGATGCAAAAAAGTAGGTTCAATTTTAAGAACTGCTAGACGACGCGCTTGTTAAATGAAGCAAGAAAAGGTCAAAATTATTTTTGCCTAGAATGAACACTTAGTTTAAACATCTGAGCTATGCATAGAATCAGTTCAATAGAATCGTTACAATCATCAGAAACATAAATAATGTTTATTGTTTACTTGACAGATTGGAGAGATAATAATGCATACTGAAATAAGGATAGCACCGATTGGATCGAATACGATAGCCTTTTTTCTTGATTTTGTCACATAAATCATATGAAACCAAAACGAAATCAGTATGTTTTAAGATAATTCCATAGTTCTTTCTTCAACATAGACTTCGTGCAAACATGCAATCAATGTTATTTGATTGATCTAAATTACCAATAACATGAAGAAAAACTCATATCGATAAAATCACAAACAAGTGCTATGATTTCGAATGCTACATTATTCCGAGTGTCTTCAATAAAAATCTTAACTACGACTGAGTTTTTAATTCGATAGAATACAATACTCATAGTAGGGCTCATTGCTATTATCAGTTCTTACTATACTCATGTCAATATGCAGTAACGTTTTCGTTGAAGAATCATTGTGTTGATATGTTAAATATTTATTACCTTGATCCAATATGTCTGGACACTTTCAAAATAACTTGCACACTTGTTGAACACATTATTCGAGAGAGAATCATAATTATCACAGATTTACAACATGTTCGTACTATGAAGAAACTTAAGATCTTGCTTTATAATTATTTATGCACTATACAAAAAAGCACTAGGGTATTTATAACCATCGTGTTTATTTATTTTCTCAGCTGCTCAATGGAGGATTATACTAATTAGTTAAAATATCAACAATATTGTCGACAACTGAAGAAACAGCAGATAGACATTCAGTAGAAAACATGAAAGAACAAACAATATTGATGATTAAATTAATCGTACTCAACAATTTAATAATTTTGATTCTGTCTTTCTTGATACGATGCTTCACAATCTTTCACTTAATTGACTTTTTTGATAAAAGAATATCTGCAATGGATGCTATTAATTCCAGTTGATCTTCATAAAACTTTCTAAAATCAACGGTAAAAAATCAAGCCCGAAGAAAGCAAATCAAATAAGAATTGTAGCATTTAGTTTTAGTTTAACAATGTATTCAGCATTCTTAGGAAAGAGTTTTTCAACTTATCGATTTTTTTCGGGTAGTCTCACTTTATATCATTCGAGATAGATAGATAGATAGATAAATAGATCAGCTGAAAACTTGCTCGCGTGAGAATTCTCAAAAATCAAAAACAATTAACTTCCTATGATTTTTTTGCTTGCAAAAAAAGAAGAAAATTATGTTTCAATTTCGATTTAAAATTTGAACTTTATTCATATTCTTTCCCATTCAATATTCTCTTCGTTTTTGTCTCAATAATATAATTAACTAAATCAAGTCGTTCATACTAATTACCTAACATTTTTGGGAAGAATTTTATCATCCTGTGAACATGTGTAGGTTCAAAGGTTTGTATGCTTTCTAAATAATCATAGTTAGACGGGCAAATAAAAAATCTCGTCTCGTCGATAGTATCGATTTCATTAACAAAACCAGCACGGCTGCTTTCTCTTGATGATTGTCGATGGCTGAATAGAAAACAAATAGAGCGAAACAAATTCAGTACATAGCTATTCGACGATGTTTTTTTTAAGAGTTTTTTTCTGGTAAAATTTGCGTTTCATAAGATTCTAAATCATTGATTTGAAAATCAAAATACATTTAATCATCAAACAATGCCGATAAATTGTTTTTTTTTCAGTGTATATTTTTATCGTAAAAGTTATCATCTATGCATTTTTTATCTATTATTCACTTGTATGTATTTTTGTATATGTGATCATTGAACTTTGACATTCTAATAAAAGATAGTGATTGAAAAAGAAGCATTGAATCGCCTTACAATCTATCTAGTATGAATAGAAAAATGTTTGCCATTCATTGATGATTTATTTGAATATCTAATAAAATAGATCAAGTAGTACATTACTGAAAGCAAGAACCTTCTAAAAAAGAATACTTTATAGCTACATTTTTTTAATTAAAACTTTGGTAAAATTAGTTTGCTTCTGTTTAAAAGAATTCTTCGTTCACTTTTTACGTAAATGTATTTTCTTGTTTCATATCAAATAGTAAACCAAACATTTGCAAAAAACAAATAGAGAGAAAAAAATCCATACAATCAAAATAACAAGAATTCATCGAGAGAAAAATAGAAGAAAACATAAACTAGTCGATTGCTTTATTGATTATTCACAACAGGCACTATATAATAAAGAACAGCATTCATAGCTTTTTTAAATACTTATTATCACCGATAACTTATCAAATATTCCGCATAAGCTTGAGAATCATGATATGTTACTAGAACAAACAAGAAAACAATGAAAATTATATAAAAATAAAATAAATTAGAAAAAACATACCAAAAATACTTTGGCCATCACCAGTTGTGTCATAACCAGGTGGTGCAACACGCATAGTTGAATTTCCTTGAGTAGTATTACCAATAAGAACTCGAGCTAAACGATTGTATCGAGACGAAAAAGGACGTCAATTTTATCTCTGAAAATAAAATATTATTTACCAAGAAACATTCGTCGAATACCGTTACGATCGGGTAATGCATAATTATGACTGTACAAAGCATCGCGTGCAAAATAACAACCTTGTCCAAAAGCTACAGCTAAAATACATCATTATATAAAGTATTTTGTTTTTCGTTTCATAGTTAATGCTCACCATGTTGACCAGCATACGAACGATTAAACCATTCGACTTCAATATTTTTCGATGATCGTTCATCACAACCTATAACGAAAACAAAAACAATCAAACAAGCCTATACGATTATTATTTACCATGAAAAAGCCATTGTTCAGTGTGTTTGCCTATTTTTTGTCGAAATTCACATTTATGTGCTGAATATTGTTTAAACCAACGCTGATTTTGAATGCGTTCTATTTGAATTATTTCTGGCTTAGGTGTAGTTGGTGCAGCAGGTCGAGGTTGTGCAGGTAGACGTGCTACTGGTTGTGTGCTTCCTGGAGGCATAGGAGGTGGACCTCTAGGAGCTGTGTTAAGCATATTTGGCCCATACATTGATTGTGAGAGAAAAGGCATCGAAGGATGCATAGGTAATGATCCTGATGGCTGTGGAGCCATTGGATTTGTTCCAAGAGATAGATTATATGGCAAGTTTCCGAAACCATGATATTGCTGTTGTTGTTGTTGTTGTTGCTGTTGTTGATTTATTGCAGATCCATTATTACTATTAGTATTGGGAACTTGTATTGAACGAATTCGTTGCAATAATACTGCTTGTAACTGTGTTGCTGCATGATTATTTATTGATGGAACAAAAACCGATGATTGTGGTAACGGTGGTGGCCCTATCAGTATCGGTGATGGTCCTATCGGTGTCGGTGCCACTGCTGATTGGGGTAGTCTTGGACGTCGCACTGTTCTTAACGATGGAACAGGAGCAGAAAGGTGATTTTTCAAGTTTGCCCAACTGTGATGAAATCGATCGGCTACAAAGGTGTATTCTGTTGATTGTAGATCGAGTGTATGACGAGAAAAATTAGTTAACATTGGTAATGTCCAATATTTAGGTAAATATTGCTGTTGATTTAAAAGTAATACATCAACATCATCATCATCATCACCGTCATGATTATAATCATTATTTGTGATCTATTTAAATTATCATTAAATAATAAATCAATTTTTCTCTTCAAGATTTACCTGACTACTTTTTTGTCGACTAAAATGTACTGCATGTTCAGCTTCAAATAATTTTCCTTGTTGATATGATTGTATAGCTTGAATTTCATCAGGTGGTAAACGTAAATTTGAAAGATCATTATATTTTATTGGACTACGACAAAGTGAACAAACTAATAAAAAATAAAATAAACATTTTGCTTTTTCTATATCAACATGGTTAAATTAAAACTAACTGAGTAATTCATTTGTTATTGTTCTTTGGCGATTAACTTCATTAGCAAAACAATTATAACATATTTTACAATTGCAATTCAATACAAATATATTTCCATAGGAATGTAGTTTTGAACATAATTCACATTTACGACGAGGTGTATTATCATCATTCATTACTGTTAGTTCGTTTTGTTGTTGCTGTTGTTGTTGGGGTTGAGCAGTAACATTTACATCGGGTACATCTTCTGCACCATAGAGATTACTATACAATTCGAAGACTTTTTTACTCTGATAATTTTGAAATGAAACAATTTCTTCATTAGTAAATATACGTGTTTCGGATAAATCTTTATCTTGTAAATGATAAGTACATTGATGACATGTTAATACTACATTGTTGTTCATCTGTGAGAAAAGAAAATAGTATTATCTATCTATGAATATGATTTATCTTACGACATGAATAGAATTTAAATCCTTTTCTTGTATTATATAAGAAAGTTTACATTATTTCTAAACTATCGATCATTATTCATAAGGAAGTTAGGCAATCTTTCAAAGTAAACTACAATAAAGTTCAATCTTTAATCAAGATACTATCAAGACTGTGAAACAATGCAAGAGCATCCATTCAAAGATTGTTTTAGTTTTCTTGCACTACTTTCTATGATTATGCACTTGCAGAAAATTAGTGTTCGTTCTTTCACAATTTTAAGTCTTATCTCTACAAGAATAAAATAGGATCCAATATTGATTATAGTATACAATAAAAGCCTTATATTTTTCATTGTTCTCTTAAACAACAATTTTAAGATACAAAAATTTCTAAATCGGATTGGCCAATAATTAAAAGAAAGAATTATTCAAAACGCAACACAGAGACAAAAGGTAATATTCTTACAGATTCAATCTATTAATCTTTCTCTTGACTATAATTTATTTGTAAATAAACTTACTTGATTTTGTAAACGTTGTTTATAACATAATAGACATAATGAATGATTTTCATAACAATTTAAAAAATAAAATGCATCTGATTGCATTGAATTTCTACATACATCACAAGTTTCTTTTGAAAATCCTATTTTACGAGAGAAATATCAATGAAAATTAATATGTAAAACTACGATAAGAACATACCATTTGTTTGATTTAATGTTTCTATCATTTCATAAACATCAATAGCTCGTCGATGTTTTCGTTGCCATGAGGAAATAAATAATTTAATATGTTTTACATCAATATTTGGATTTTGTAAATGTTTACATAAAAATTGAGCTAATGTTGTATTATCATCATTAGTACATAGTAACATATGTTGTTCATAATCATCCATTAAAATAGGACAAAAACATATTTCACATGGAATTGTAACAGAACTTCCCAAACATTGATTATAATGTATAAAAAAATCATGTTGATCAATATATAAACAACATTTATCGCATTTTATGCGAAAATTATTTATTGCCTCATTTTTATCTATATTAATTTGAATTAATTGAAGAAGTATTTGATGATCTTTTATAGTTATTGGTAAATCATCAAGATCTTCATGCTTTAATAAATAACCACAATCAACTACTAAACATGCCGGTGGTGTTTTTGTCTAAAAGACATATTTATATACGTATTATTTATTCAACTTCCTATAGTTTTCTTCTTACCTGAATATGTTTTTTGGTCCAATTAAAAATACAATTTAAACAAAAATAATGTAATGATGGACAATTGAATGCTCTTAATAATATTTCTTGCTTTCCACATGATCTGCATTCTTCTTTATTTTCTTTAACATCATCAGGTAATAAATGAACTAGAACAGATGATGATTGATTCGGAAGACATAATTGTAAATTAGATGATTGACAACGTCGTTTTGTAGGTGGTGATAATTGATCTGACTCAGTACTGTCAGCATCATCATCTGAATTGCTTCGATCAGGTTTTGAAGATAACTGACTCATATTTTCATCTAAAAATTTTCATTTCGATTGAAAATATACAACATTGTGTAAGAAAGAAAATGTCTCAATAAGAAATTGAATTTTTCCAAAATAAATGTATCTGCTAATATATTTGAATCTAATTCAGAAAATAAAATAAACTTTTCTTTTTTGTGTAAATCCCAACATAATAATTAAATATGATTGTATTTTCTTTTTTTTCCCACTATTTTACGTTTTCTTTTTGTTTAAAAGTTTATGATTCACTTCACATGCATATATTATTATCGTCGTCGTCGTTCGTTCGTTTTTTCTATCATTCGTCAATCAATTAAAACAAATAATAAACTTTTTTCAAACCTGAATAGATCACTAGCGATATCTATCAAATTTCAACATTTAGGAAATATAAGAACCAAAAGAAAAAAGAAAAATCAATGAGAAAATATTACATAATTGTAAAAGACAAATGATTATTCTAATGAAAGAATGAATGACAATAGAAAGTAAGAAAAAGTCTAGCCAAATTGAGGTGGCAGTGGTGGTGGTGGTCGTTCACGAAGAAGACATTGTAAACCAGCATTATCAGCACATTGGCAAACACGTTTAGAGCGAAGACTTAAATTTGGTAAACATAATTGACCCGTTGTACAATCATTATTTTCGTTACAAACATTATTAACTAAAATAATAGAAAAAAAGACATCCATAGATATAATGCAAACGCTTCAATCGTTGTTTATACTATCATGTGGACACGAATTTTTCACAGCAACTAATCCATATAATTTTCCGTTTCCTCCTGATGGTAAAAGAACACTATCCGGTGAATGGCTTGGTGTTTTATCAATGCGACCAATTTTATTTCTAAATATTTAAGAAGTAAAAATTTTCAATGAATCTTCTTATTTAAATTATGTTTTACGTTGACCAATCTGTCCAATAGGCATATTGAAGCCCATCACTAAGACCAAATATCATTGTTGTTTGATCAGCTAGAACAATACGTCGATTTGATCCATCATCTCTGACGCATTCGATTGTTTTCATTTTTGCATCGCCCCAACACAATTCTCGACGATGATGATCATAGTAAAGACCATTAGGTAAACCAAGTTTATCGGAAACAAGAATTTTACGTTCACTACCATCCATATTAGCACGTTCAATACGAGGATTTTGTCGATTCCAATCTGTCCAAAAGACATATCTGTAAAAAAAATTAAACAATTAAAGATCATACTGAGTTTCATGTTTTATTCAAAATTCTTTTTCGACAAACCCAAGTTCTGGATTAACAGCAATGGCACGTGGATTTTGAATATTTTTATCAAGCAGAACTTTACGTAGACTACCATCAACTTTAGCAACTTCTATACGCTTTAATAATGAATCTGTCCAAAATATTAAACGTGACACCCAATCAACAGCAATGCCTTCAGGACTTCCAAGTCCTAAATTTAATTCAAAATTCTGATGTTTGAACTTTTACTCATTTTTTTCAATGATTACCGCTAAGAATTATTTTTTGTTCACTACCATCATATTTCATTCGTTGTATTGTCTTTCCTGATGTATCAGTAAAATAAACAAATTGTTGACGACAATCAATTGAAATACCGACAGCACGCATTCCTGTATTAATACATAAAAATAAATCATATATGTAAGAGGAAAAAACCGATTTCATCTATTGTACTTACGTGGTACATAAAGAATACGATTTTCATTACCATTTGTTAAACCCGATGCTGTTAATGGTACCTTTAAAATTGTTTGTCCTTGATTAACAATTAAAAATTGTTCTTTAGGTCCACCCAGTATTTCAGCACAACTATATATCGAAATATTTATCGTTTTCTCAATAGCTTATTTTCAATAGGAAAAATATAAAACCTACTGCATTCCATCACCAACAAATCCATCTCGACACGAACAAACATTATCTTGTAGAATAGGATCATAAACACAAGCAGCTGAAGTTGAACATATTGTAGCATTTTCCAGGCATGAATCTAGTATTGAGCATTATGGAGATTTTTATATTTTTTGCAAACGACTAAATGTCTTACGTTCATGTCGGCATGTTATTCCATCACCTTTATAACCAGTTCGACATAAACATACATGTCTATCGATACGTTCATTATATACACATTGAGCATTGGTATGACATTTATTTTCAATATTACATGAAATTACTAAGAAAAGATACCAAAAAGTTTTAATATATATATATATGTATATTGACAAATAGTGTCGTATTTATTTAGTTACCATCTTTAACACAAGTTGAAAATGTTGTACCATCATTAAGAAATCCCGGATCACAAACACATTTACTAAAACCTGGTCGTTGTTCATCAGGTAAACAATGTGCATTATAACCACAATCACCATCTGATGAACAAAAATGTGCTGTGCATGAATATCCGTCTCCATAAAAACCTGTTAAAGAAATATAATACAATCGTAATTTAAATTTATATATGTATATATTAATATCAAATTAATTAATTATTACAAACCTGGTTTGCATATGCATTCATACTTTTGTGTATTTTCATTAATAAGGCAATTAGCGTATGTATCACAATTATAATATTCATTGCATTGTTTTGGTTTACAAACAGATTTAGAACTTCCAGGAGCATGATTTTCAGAGTCGTCAACCATTTGCCAACCGTCTTTACATAGACAACGTGCTTGTCTCGTGTGTGGATCTTGTATACATGTTGAAAATTGTGGACAAATTTTTGTTGTACATGTTTCGACTAAATTTATAAATTTCTTGTTCACGATTCTTCTATTCTAGGAAAACGAATTTGTTAATAACTCACTTTCGTCATTGATAGGTTTACAAAAGAATCCATTTCCAATATAATTTTGTTTACATTCACATGTGAAATTGCCATATGTATTTGTACAGATTGCGTTTGGATGGCATGGTGATTGAGTACATTCGTTAATATCTTTGAAAGAATAGCAAAATTTTCGAATAAAAGAGTCTTGTAAAATATCATCGTTTACCATCACATCGACGTATACCATCACCAATGAAACCTGAATTACATTTACATTCGTAAGAATGTTGTTCAAAATTTGGTATACATTGAGCATAACCATGGCAAGGTGATGAATCGCATGGATCAAATTTTGGAGCTAGATGAAAAATATTTTATTGACCCTAAGTTACATTTGACTTTTGCATACCTTGAGTACCAACTTTACTTATAGTAAAAAATCGAATAGTTGTATCTTCAATTGAATGATAGATATGATTGTCTTGAATGGATACAACCATTTCTTTTCCTGCTCGATGAGGATTATGTAGACATTCATAGAATGTTAAAGTATCTTCAACTTCATAACTCATATTATAAACAACACTTGAATTATTATCAACCTTTGATATTAATGTATAGGTTGCCAATGATTTTGCATCATAATGACCTGAACAAATGTTATTTATGTTATACATAAATAAGCTAAATAAATTCTAATCCAAACCTAATGATCGTTTAATATATTTAATATTATTATTTCCGATTGAAACCGATAGATTTCCTTCTGGGTGTGGAAGACTACCATTGATATATGTATCAACATAAAGAACACCTGATTCAATGCCACGAAAGTGTTGTTCAATATTTAAAATCGATTGTTCAGTCGTATTGTCAACTTCAAAAAAGCGTATTAAAGATGAACGATTGACTATGCCACCTATTTAATAATATATAAAAATAATGTATTAATTGTCAATAAATAATACGAAAAGGTCTAGTCCTTTGTTTAACCTGTAAGAGCAAAACCATTTTCGATAGGATCTGAAAATCGATGAATGGCACCAAACAACCAATTGATTGTGTTAAATAAAGGAATTAATTGCTGTAGATGGGAATGAATTAAAGGCATATTATAAAGTGAATTATGTATTCGACCATCTTCAATATAAATGTAACCTTGTAATTCGGAATCTAATTTATGACCATTGATTTCACCATTGATTTTACCCACAACTGGATAGTTTTCTATTAAAATTAATGTACAAATACTAAAATAGAAAAATAACTGTAGAAAAAAAGATTTACCAGCTCGTTCACATCGAAGTCCTGAACCCAAATAAGGAAAAATACAACGACAACAATATCCGTTGCCTTGATTTTCGCATTGAGAATTACGAGCACATGTTTGACATTCGATTGCATCTAAAATTTACCATTAAAATGTTCAGTAAAACTGATTTAGTCAATAATAATACCTGGTGGAATTGTCGATGCCAATGGAGATGTTAATTGTTCATAATAGAAATTATGGCGTTCTTGTGGAAACATATTCGATGAATATGCTGCTATAAGAGAAAGAAACCAAAATCAATTTTAACATCATAGCATACCCATTAATATATGACAAGCATACAAATTGTTATAGAAAACAAAAGAAATTACACTTACGTTGTACTGGTGCAAAAGCTTGTTCATAATTATCATCACTACCGGCTGGTGTGACACGAAATCTACCATATTGACGTCGATCTCCGATTAAATAAACCCAAACACCTGGTTTACCAATATTGGATTCCCTACAACATATATTGATACATGTACATTGTCGGGAATTTCTTATTTACATACTTAACTAAATTAACCATGGTTTCTCCACCTGATCCAGGTAAAACTATCGTTTGTTGAGGTGTACCGTCAGTAAAACCTGCTTCAGCATATCGATCTTCTCGACCTAATTTTGTGGGACTATAGGCTGAGATAAACTCTATTTTTGCATACATAAATATAGAAAATGTTTGTACACCATCACTAACGATAGCTACTTGAAATGTATTTTTCTATTTGATTTTCAAAAAGAAAAAAATATCAAATTAAAATATTTTCTTATTCAATATGATTAAAACCTTGTTTTCTTTATCTAAAAGCGGATGAACATTTTGCCAAGTACATATCAAAACTGATTTAGGTTGAAATGTTTGTGATTGTGAAAAGCCTTGTTGAATTAAATCTTTTGCTTTTCTAAGTAAGTCTTCTTCTTTTGAATATCTATACAGAATAAATTCATATATATATATATATATATATACAATATAAACAAAGAATAAATCAATCATGAAATTTTACTTGTACGTAATAGAACCACCTTTAATTGATGCATCAATATCAGCCCAAAATGGTGCAATAATTGCATAGCCAGTATAACTTGTCAATGTTATTTGAGGAAAAAAATATGCAATCGGTAATAAAAATGATAAAAAGCCATTTGTATTAATCTAAAGAAAGATTCGCGTTTTTCTCGTGTTCAATTTCTTTTTAAATAAAATTCTAGTTACATAAACGCTTTCATATATTGTTGTAATAAATGGTATTTCAGGTGAAAGAATAATTTGTTCTGAATGTGTATCATCTTCTCTGGGTAATTCAATGCCATCATTATAAATAAAAAAATTCGATTCATCAATAGTTTCACTCTGATAATTAAAACAGAATAAAATCAAAAGACAAAAAATTGTCTTTCGATTCGTATAAGACAGGTACATGTTGGATACAACACAAGAAGAAGAAGAAGAAGAAAAATGATTTGCGTACGTATATAAACGTTTCGTTGTAAAATGGTTGAATGAGTTGTATCAATGAACGTTTGCTCCTTTTTTCTCTCTCCTCTGTCTATCTTCTGTGCACTTCGATGATAATGATCAAGTAAACTGCATACAGATACGTGTATATGTACACACACACAACACATATATATATATATACGTGTTCAATGTATTTAACGATGCAATGTGCACCCTACAGGTAATGTGTGCATGCATTGCATAAAACAAACATCCAGTCAGTCAATCTAATATACACATGTGAATATGAATATGAACGTATACTGTATTTTTAGCAATCGAGCGTACAGTGGATCAGTATGTTTGTGTGTGTGCGAGTAGACATGAATATTTTAACAATGGCATAGACCATTTACAAGTGTTCTTTTACTTAGTCACTCTGTTTGACCGCAAGAGATATTGTGACGTCAGAACAGAATCTTGGATGGTGATGATGACTTTTATACACTTACGTCATTGAAATATGAGGCAAAGTTATACACAAGTTTATACAGATCTATCGTTGCACACATTCCAGAAAGACTGAAGATCATATCGAGAAAATGACATCGTAGAAATGTAAAATATTAGAAGAAAATTCAATTTGCTGACGATTTATAATTTCTAAAGTATTTTTTTCGTAAATTTATTATGGTTAGACAGAACACTTACTGAATCGAATACGACAATATAGGTATTAAATGGAAAAAATAACTGCACAACACCATTAAATATAAACTAATATAAAATGTGGTTTGGATTGGAGTTTTGAAGATGTGCGTTTCTACTTTCCTCTCATCCAATTGTATGCATGCAGTCTATTTCACAGCCATTTTTTTAGAGAAAAATCAAGACGAGATGTCGAGAGCAAAGTTACGATGTAGATCAAGAGTTATCAGTTAACGAACACCAATATGATCCCATTTGAAAAATTTCCATGATAATAATTCAAGGTTGAAAAGAGAAAAGATTTTAATTTCATTGACAACACTATACTTTTTCTTGAATGTGTTTTGATGGTTTCATGACTATTTTCAGATTTTATTAAATATTTAAACTTTACTAGAATTAGTCATTATTAATTTAAAATCAAAATTTACGATCTCGTGGCTACTGTAATTAATGATGAAAATACAATAAACTCTTTCCGTATTCATATATATATATATTATTAAATTTACACTTCGATTTAAAGAATTATTATTTAAACATTGATATCAACAATAACATCTGATTTCAGGAGATACAAGAAGTAAATTCATTGCTTACTCACAAAAATAATGATATGTCAACTTACTATTTAAAAAATTGACGAAAATGAGTAATGAAGAATATCGACACCGAAAAAAATGTCAAAGTTTTATACAACAGAGTTACATTAGAAATGCTATATTTCTCCATTTTTCTATATAGTTCAATTATGTTTCTAAAATATTGATATCAAAAGTAATATAATTACTTTTGCATTCGAAAGAAAAACTTTGACAATATGAGAATTATTTTGTTATTTTAATTTTTCTAATATATGTTACAATACAACGATAAAGAATTAATCTGTTCTAAAATTAAAAACAGGTCGTCATCGACTGAATCTTTGCTGTTATTATTAGAATTTATTCACATCGATGAATCGATTCGGAAGTTCCTTGAACTTATGGGCTCTCTTATTAGAGTTCATTCGAGTGAAATAAACAATAGAAATTCGACGAGTTAATTGAAGTCATGTCTTTAGAAGTTTCATTAGAACAAGAGAAAAGAACAGGAACATGAAAAGTATTCAAAAAATGGCAATCATATTTTCCAGTAACATTACAATTGGATGAATATAAATGAAAAAGCTGTTGGCGCAATCTGTGTGGGATTAAAATGCGAAGCACGATGAAACTTCTTTGTTGAAATCCGCCTACCACATTCTGTGAGTCTTTGCAGCTTTTTTGCCACTGTCTGTGATTATTTGTGAAGTCTGTCGGCCATGGTCTGTGGTGATCTGTAGAGTGTTTCTGTCATGGTTTGTATCATGATGCATTGAGTCGCTGGGGGCCATCGCAGACCTTAACAGAGAAATTAATTTACTAATTACTAATTAATTAATTAATTTCTCTGTGATTATATGTGAAGCCTGTCGGCCATGGTCTGTGGTGATCTGTGGAGTGTTACTGTCATGGTTTGTATCATGATGCATGAAGTCGCTGGGGGTCATCAGAGACCTTAACAGAGAAATTAATTTACTGATTACTAATTAATTAATTAACCGATAGATTAATTTCTCTGTAACGGTCTGTGGGGGCGGAGCAGGGGATGGGTCCAAATTTTTACCCTATCCTATATACTTCAACACTCCTTTCAGATCGTGTTTCACAAAAACATTAACAAACATGATCTTTTTATTAAAAATAAAATACCCTGTCAAACAAAACATCAAAAAGGAAATCTTTCGATGAGAAACGACTTAAATCAAGCCTAGTGGATGATGAAAATAAAAAGTTCCTAAGACTGCAACCTTTTAAGAACATTCTTTATACTGATTCCTAGTCAACTCTCCCTAGAAGAATCTCCAGGGAGTCCCTAGGAATTTTGTTATTTTGCAGGGACTCCCGGGGAGTCGTCGGGGGAGAGCGGATTAATGATTTTTTTCTGTTGTCTTAATAGAAAGAAAAAGAAGTGTGAATTAAATTGAATTTTGAACTTGCATAATCCTAGTTTGAGATGGTTTCAAATATTCTACGCCATAAATTTACTTCAAGCAACGAGGGTATACTGCATTAGAATTTGAGCAGTTTAGTTCTAGGTAACAATAAGTGCAACAATTGATTTATCACCTAGTTCAAATATCTTATTACAGACAATTCAAATTAATCAAGATTAAAGCAATCTCAGAGTAATTCATAATAATAAATATTCTTACGGTACTATCAGCAATAAAAAAAACCTTCATATATCATAAACCAGATGGACTTGAATTCTATGGTTAGTAGGAACGGTACAGATGGACGTAGCAACGTGTGCCGAAAATAGGTTATGTTCTTAGCGTCTTAACAGAATTAATAAAGAATATTCACGTATTTTAATAAAACATTTCCGAAAAATATCGAATGCTCTACTGCACATGTTACGGTTTTCGTAATAAAAGTGGTATGTTAACACTTTTTCTCTATTTCTAATCGAAAAAGATTCTCACATTTGTCAATAGAATTCTTGATGCAATATCATTCTTATGACTTTAAGCCTTGAACCTATCTATGAGAATTTAAGAAGAGATTTTTATAGAAAATGAAACATCATCCATTTTGCTAATGGCAAAAATAAACTCTCTAGTTGCCAATCTTTTAAAAATATATATTTTAGTTTCTCTATATAGCTAAATAATTTAACGCCATTATGCACCGTGTTTGATAATTACATTGAACGAAATGTTAATAATATGTCACTATACAAGTGTAATAAAAAGCAATTAGGTAATTTCATATTGAATAGTACTCAATAGAAATGCATGGCTTCAACAAACACTCATGAAGAACGTTAATAGTTATAATTGAAAATTATAATTTAAGTGCTTCTTCTTGAAATAAGATGGATTTAAAGACAAAACCTAGTTTATTCTTATCCTGAAGATTAAAAAATTTGTATTTTATCATATTGCCTAAATAATATTACTACTACCATAGAAATGAATAAATAAAAACATTTAACAACAAACTGAAAACAAAAATTTTGTGCTTTTTTTCACATCAATTTATCGATTGATTTTCATCAATATTTAAAATATTTACTTTTCAAGAATATTTAAAATAATATTTGCAATGCGATATATATATAAAATTTTTGATTGAACAATCATAGCTAATTTCATGTATGTTTTTATCGAATGCCAAGCTTCCGTAATCTAAACATATTAAATAATGATGCCCTCATTTGAGAACAAAAAATTCAATATTTTTAATAGAGATCTCAAAAGATCTATGAAAACAAAAAGTACTTAGCAGTTTGAAAAATAAACCATTTATCTACATTTAATCGGGGATAGTATTTATCATTTCATTTATTAATCAAGCAGAGATTTTATTTTCATGCATTTCTAATGATGCTGAGCGACAGGCACCACAAAAAGAAAACTTTTATGAATTGATTTTATCGTTTCCGCTTGTTGGAAAAATGTCTATTGTCGAAGAGAATTAGTGGCCATCAAATCACGCCGTTTACGTCCAACAAGATAAGAGGCACGTTTACCAACCAAATATGTACCACGTTTGCCAACTAAATAAGATGCTCTTTCTTCCAACGAGTGATCTTCATCTACAAATAATAAAAGAACGAAAATAAAGTGATTCTTTTGTTTCTCTCATTATACCACTATTATATAAATTTTCATCAGACGCGCTAGCATGTCGTTTGCCTACCCAGTAGCCATTGAGATGTTTTCGTTTTTGCAATAGCGCTGCAAATCGTTCACGTTCATTATTGGCTTGAGCCATCACGATTGTCAAACCAAAAATTGCAATAAATATGTATGTGATAATTGATTGATACTGCATGATTTTATGTAACGAATTGTTTATTTTCCAATAAATAAATTTATATGAATAATTCAAGACAATAAACGAATTTGCAAGAATCTATAGAGATACAAGATGAGAGTCAATAGCCTACAACAATTATATATATATATATATTTATAGATAGGTAGATTGGTAAAGAAGAAGAAGAAGAAAAAATAGCTTAATAAAAGAGAGAAAATTGAAAAAGAAATAAAATAATGGCGTATGTGCACGCACACCTTAAGGCGTTGGCGCATTAGACAAGGATATTATACCTTTCGAATATTGCACACTATACTAACGGATGAAGAATAACACTTTTTTTCTTATGTTCAACTTAATTTTTCTAAATGTCAAATTTATCGTTAAAATTTAATTTTACGAAAGGCTAACTCTATTTAATGGTTTAACTTTAATAGCCAAAGATGCAAGATAAATGACTATCTACTGATTTACTTTAATATTGATTAGCCATTGTCATTTGCAGCTCATTAGATAAAATGAAAAAAATCTCAAATATAGTAGTTTTTCCTTCATTTGTAATGTTTTGAATTGAAAGCTATTAGTAGAACAGTCTTATTTTAACTGTTAATTATCACTGGTGTTAATAATATATTCTCAATTGAATCTCAGTCTATTTTGATAAGAATTATAATCATTTCTATATTGGTTTTCATTGTACTGTCTACCTTATTACTTACATGCATTAAAGTAATAGTTTTGATTGAAAATGAATAGACAATTAGTTACTCAATCTAACTTATATAAATATATGTGTGTGTGTGTGTGTGCAGTTTTCCTGTAGAGACTTCCCTTTTAATCGACTTTCAACTCTTCTTTCTCTTTCTCTTTCTCTTTTTCTCATTCTCGTTCTCGCTCTCTATGTCATCTCGGACTGGCATTGTGTTATCATTATTACTTTGCCTCGTATAGTCTGTATATTTGGCATTAGAGTGTAGACTGTGCTAAGTTAGAAGGTAAAAGAGAAAGAGCACGAGAAAAGAAGGTTATTCGGATGTCGAATTACGGTCAATTGAAAATTATTTATGATTGAACGTATTAGTTGATTGAAGACAAAGTTTTCATAATGGATAATCAATCGAGTGAACAAACGAGTAAAATACTCTATTATTCATTGTTTAGTGTTTCTAATAGGTTCATAGAACTCAGAATATATATATATGAAACATACTATAGATAAAGAAAACAACTTCTAGAAAACGTTCAATCAATTTTCTAATCAGAGTGACTATGTTGTTCTTCGTTTAGTAAAGTTTTGATGCTGTTGAGAGAACAGAAAAACCAAGTGGAAGCGAAAAAGAGTCAAATTTATAAAATACAGGAGCTTGTGTCAAGTATAGGATTGCTAATAACCAGTTCTTTTTCAATCGACACATTGTATTTGTATTGCATACAAGCTGTCACTGACGTTAAAACAAAATTATAGAAAAAAATTCTTTGTGAATTTTCGACTGACTTCTATTTTAAATCCACGACGAAAGACTTACCCGATTACTTGAGCCTGTCTTATGTTGTAATATTCTTTCTCTATAGGTATCGACTTATATTCAACTACATCTTTCTCTCATTCCGTTCACACATTGAACAATTATATTCACACGTTCATATTAAGTAAAAGCACAATTTAATAATTATTAATGATGTATTTTAATTATTGATATTAGAACGTTTTTAGTCATAAAACGAATTTTTATGCAAATGAATTATTATTATTATTATTATTATTGCTACAATTAGAAGAAAAAAAAGAAAGAACTACAAACCATCTTTTTCCTTTTATGTTAGGTACAACTTTTTTTAAAATTTCTATTCCAAAATATTTTTAAGATATTTCGAAAAAGCTGGATTCGTTTGTTTGGACACTTGTTTAATTTGTTTTGCTAATAAATCAAATGTTTGTCGAAATCTATTTACTGAACTCATTGATGAAACATCGAATATCATTCGACGTCGTTCGATTAAACGTTGAGAAAAAAGTGAAAATGCTTGTTTATTACTATTATCATTTCGTTGATAATCATCAAGAAATTTTAAAAATATCATTCCTATGAAAGAACAGAAATTTATTATTGTTTCTTTGGTTCTTATCAAGAAATTAATCATACCATGAATAAATTTTTTAAGAAATGAAACATAAGATTCTGGTTGTGCACTAAGAAATTCATCAAAATTAAAATTATAATCAAATCGATTTTCGTTTCGTTTATCTTCATGATTTGATGTTATTGATTGTGAATCAACATTTTCAAACGATTGAAGATCTATTCCACTATCATGATGTTCAAAATAATTCAAACATATTGAAAATCTATCATCGTTGTTTTTTGCTGGAGCTTTCTCATGTTTACCAAAATCTGGTAAACGGTAAAGTAATTCTATGAACACATGTAAACATGCTTCACTAACAGCTATATTAATTAAATTTGCATTTAATTTCATTACACGGTATTTGCTTATGTACTCGAGTGAGGATTCGAACGTCTGTCGAAGATCAACTGGTAATAAATAGCTAGTTTCTGTTGAAGCTTTGATTTTATTCAAGTCTAGATCAACTTGTATTGTATCATGATCGAATGTTAATTGTGTGTCACGTACCGTTTCATGTAAACAGCCATATATGAATGGACATGGAGAATCAACTAAATCACATAGCCATGATGATGGCATTAAGGAAACTAAAGGATAAGGCCATATAAATGGATAGATTAGAAATGAAATTGCAAGACAACATTTTGATAATTTTGATGGACAACGTGAAAAAACTAAGATACTTTTTGAACATAGCATAGATTCAAATAAATGAACAATATGCTTGGGTGATAACGATGAAAGTAATGTAGAAAAATAATCATGATTTAGACGATCATCACGTGGGCATTGATAAAAAAATATGCGATAATCATTGAGTACACATGTTATACCCGATGAATTTTGCGTAGGAACAGGTAATGGTTTCGAATAGAATGATTGCATTAAAATACTACATTGAGTTTCATTGAATGTATAGACTAAAGAAAGTTAAGTTTTTTATCAATAATTATAAGTCTCAATAACAATAGATTATCGATTCGTCAGAATATTTTAGCTATTATAATTTAAAAGAATAGAAGCTATTTTAGAAACACGATGTTATTGAACGTAAAACAACGAGCAAGTTTTATAATAGCTTCATTATGTTTTACTATATTTTTTCCGAGGAATAATTCAATAAAAGCAGATTTCAAGAAACGAAAGATAATTTCTATTAGTTACTTATTCATTTGTTAACAGCGAGATTAAAATATTCTTCGGTATTAGAATAAATTTCCTTTCAGATTTTTAATGAAAATCAGCTAAACAAGCAAGCGCTTATAACTTCTCTCTGCTTTTTTCTGTATTTACATACACTTAAATATAGCGATTTTTAATAAACACCTACACAGAATAGAAGCTCGCCCCCTGGGTTAAAGTTCTCCGTTGAAAATCAAGGTTTACTTCATGAAAAATGAACTAAAACCGATGAAAAATGAAAGGATGAACATTTCTCTATCAAATAACGCAAAAAATAGCATCAGGGCATGCTTTGTTACAAAATTATCGCTTGCAGGACAGAGACAACACCCATGGGCTTCCATTCTGTAGGGGGGTTTGACGTAATACTAAACAGAATGAACACACTATTCTATGTTTTTCTATTATATTCGGTATTTCCTAGCTGAAACGTTGCATAAATTTGATCGATTATAGTAGATAGTTGATAACAGATAAACTTTTGAAGAAAGTCAAATTAATGTCAAAATTCATACTATGAAAAGAAATGATTTGAAAGAATTTTCCCCCAATATAACAGGAGATCAAAAGATGATGCTAAACAGATAAGAAAGGTTATCATTTAAGCGGTCAGTAGAATAAGTAAAATGATCAGTACATTATTTGTGTGGTCAGTTATTAGTATACTTCGATTTACTGATATATTTAAAAATCAGTAAATTAGATTAAAGGACCAACATAAAAATTGCTATAAAGATGATTTACTTATTTTTCATGTTTGTTCTTTTGGTCTAGATATCGTACAGCTGATAAGTACAATATATATAAATGTACTCTTAGCTCCCTTCTTTCACATTCAGCTTAGCACCAACGAGTAAAAAAGATGGAAGTCGTGCAAGTTGTTCAATATGAAAGTGATATATCAGACAAAGAGGTTCTGGAAGGAATAAATGGAAATCAAAGAATTCCAACAAGGATGCGAGGGTAGTGTAGATGAACAGAAGAATCACACCCACGCCCAAATTTCTATGTTTGACTGATCAATTTTATCCTTTTTACTGGTAATTATATATAATAAACTGATCACTTTAAGATTAATTACTGATCATTTTAGTACTGATCATTCATATTCTCTTTTACTGATCATTTTAGTACTGATCATTCATATTCTCTTTTACTGATCATTTTATTTATTTCACTGATCAAATATAATGTTCCCGATAAGAAATGCAAGAAAATTTAACTAAATAGAAGATAATCGATTGAAATATTATACGAATAATAGCATCAGTTTTCTGTTCTTTCAATAATTATATTTACCTGTAGTTAATTCTGCTAGAATAGCATCGTACAATTGAAAATATGGATAAATTGAAACTATAATTAAATAAAAGATGAATATTATTTTATTGAATAAAGAAAAAATATCTTCGATCTTACCAATACAAAATACAAGTGGAAAACTTGTTATATGATTATGAGTCTTGATCAATCGTCGACAGTAACCATATTCAATTTGTCCATTTGAATGCGTTCGTGTAAAAATATATGTTGATTGGTCATTTAAGAGTTCATCACTATTTTTTGGTGTAGAATTTAATTCAGGAAAACAAAATCGTTTATAATGTGAAAGTTCTTCAAGAATATTTACATTCATATCTTCACGGGGGCAATATTCAAGTAGAAGTTCTTTATCAACATATCCATCCGATAATGTCATAATAAATGCTGATTTAAATAGATGAGCATCTAATGATGAACATGTTGATATTTTACTATGACCTTCAACGTTGAGTTTGAGATCTTCTGGTGTATTTTCATAATCACTTATATACGACGAACGCATTGGTTGAAACAATTGTCGATCAAATAGAAAACCATTAATGATTAAATCATTATTATTATGTGAATGTTTAATATTCACAATAGAAGTTTTTGTTTGTTTATCGATTGCACTTCGATAATTTAAAAATGTATCTAAATTTGATGACGCATCACGTGAATCAAATGTTCGATGTAAAGTTGAACTTGTACGCGATATGGAATCTTTTTTTTTTGCATTCTTATTAGATTGAAAATCAAATAAATAGGAAAGAAAAGAATCTTGACCGGGTCGCTTGGATTTCATTATTGTTTTCGATTTAACTTTGTAATATCATACCGCCGAAGAAAAAAAAAATATATATATATATATAAACGAAAATGAAAATGGAAAAGCAACGAACCATGACACATAATGTCAGGGTATGGACGTGTAGGAAGAAATAATCATATTTCTTCATTTTTATTCGTCATAATTTTTACAGCATTGATATTCATAAATAGAATAGAAAAATATTTACTTATTATTGCTATTTAATAATAATAACAGATATTTCATGAGAGAGGCTTGCTATTTATTTTTATTGATTCGAATAACAAATAAGCACGAAGAGAAATGAACTTTTGACGAGTAAGAATAATTAGATACGAGTTATGTTTAATTTTTCTAAGTTGTTGCATTCAAAATAAGTAAAATCTGTCATATTTGTAGTTTTTCTTCTATGTTCAAAAGAATTCTTATTGATTTACTTGTAATTATTAAGAATATCCATGTTCAATCATTTTAACCATTCAGTTAATGTTATTTGATAGAAAGGAATCTCGGTTTATCAGTAAAACAGATCATTACCGAATGTATAAAAATTGTCTATTGTTGATATTCTCTTCGTAGCTGATTCTGGCAAGTGCATCGATTATATTTTGATAAGATAATTATAAATATATTTAAATAATATTTGATTATAAAAATGTGTCCATATTGAAGTATATGATCAGAAAGTAGAACATATCTCTACACCCCTATGTTCAAATTTTGCAATAAATATGTCAACATTCTTGTAATCTACCAAGAGCTAGCGACGGCAATCTATTAATATCCTTCAATTTCTATAGCACTCTAGTTTCGGTTTTTCGTATATACTTGACTTTTGGTCCTGCTGTGGCCTATGATAAAGATAGGATTTATCTCAGCGAAATTCATCATATAAATATATGATAACTTTCAACGATGTGAAGTAATCGGGTTTAATTGGGAAAACAGCATTACATGATATTGAAAGAAGTGAATAAATTTTACAAAAATCATATTTTGATCAATATTCTCCTAAAGCAATAACCGTTAAAGTAGTGTTCAATTCACCACAAGAAATATTTCTAAGATTAGTTACTTGGAATCACCTAGATCAAACCGAATCGAACGAAATGTGAAGAGTTAACGCTCCTGATATTATATCTTTTCAAATCCAACCTATAGTGACATGATTTTTCGTTGTTAATAAGTGAAAGACACCAAGTCTGTCAAAACATAGTTGCTTATCTCTCTTCTACCGCATTTTAGCATAGCTATCTTTTTCGTGCAAAACAAGACTATGAAGTAAATATAACTATACGGAATACTATTTTTTTTCTAATACAAAGAATTCTACAGCTTGCTCAATTGCAATCATAGTTCAAGACGTTTATAAACTTTAATGTTTAGCGAAACCTTTCATAAATAACAAAACAAAAGCAGGCTTTCTTTGCTGTTTTCATCAATCTTGTTTATTATTCTTTTAATCTTTTTCTTACTCCCATCATTAAAATCGAGTAGCACACACAAAAAAAAAGTTCAACAGTATATCGAAAAAATAGAGGCACACTGCTCATCAAGATTAATTCATATAAGTGAAGAACAAAAAAAATCTCTATATAGAGTTCCAAAAATCGATAGGTTCAATTTACATACAATACAAAAAAGAAAATAGATAATATTTCGCAGAAAAAGACAATAAAGTACGCAGCAAAGAAATAGTTCGACACTTTATTATCGGATACGTATTTACAAACAAATAGAGAATCTTGAAAAAGATTTTCCTTCCGATTATTTTCCTCCCTTTTTACTACGACCACCAGTAGAAGTTCGAGCTCGTTTTGTTGGTGATGAAGTAACATTATCTGAAAAAATCAAAATCAAAATCATGATTTCCTAATGAAAACTTTTCTTACTGTTTCCTGTTGATTTTCGTTTTGAAGATCTGGACCGTGTTTGTTTACTTTTATTTGCTGATTTTTGGTTATTATTAACTTCTTTTAATGCTTGTCGTTTTTGGCCGACTTTGGATCGTCCACGTTGTGGTGATTTTAGTTTTTCTGTTGGTTGTTTTGTCATGGAATTTCTCGATTTAGTTAGTGAACGGGATCGACTTTGACGTGCTTGATTACTTTTTTTAATTGATGATCGTGATCGACTTACTGTTGACTGGTTTGATTTACGGCCAGAAGATCCATTTTTATTGGTAGATTTTCCTTGAATTTTTGAACTGGAACGACTACGACGTTGACCACCAGTTTTACTTTGTTTTCCAGATTTTGATGGCGAACGAGGTTTATCACTAGACTTTTTATCATGAACATCAGTTGTACTTTGAGATGATGATTTTTTATTATTTTGTTTTTTTCCTTTTGATGTAATTCTGTAATAACCATTAATATATCCCGTACCTATTTATAAAATGTGTGAATAGATGAAAAATTAAAATAGGATATTTACCTTTAGCGAGTGAAATAACACTCTCTTCAAGAAGTGCTTCGAGAGCTGCACGAAGATGATTCTAAAATAAGAAATTATGTCTACTGATGAATAAATGAACCTTTTTGCTTTGTCAAATAACCCTTACATTAGAACTTTTACCACCTTCGATTCCATAGGTGACTTTGATATGATTCAAAATTTTTGATCGACTTGAGCCTGTACGTGAGTCAAGCTAAAACGAACAGAATTTGGTTTTTAAATTGAATTCACGTAAACTATTATAATGACTTACTGCTTTAATTGCTTCGGTAACCATTTGTTGATAATTTGGATGGCGTGCCGTTGTAACATTTCGTACATCAGAAGCTTTTGTAGTCGATTTTTTTGGTGAAGCATTATTATGTGATAATTTCTTCTTCATCGGTGATCCTATTTTCGGTTTTTTCGGTGATTGACTCGATGATTTCGATCTGCTCGATACGTTTTTGGTAGGCGCCATAATTGGTTAGAAATGAACACAATAGTTTCTAATGTGTATGTGTGAGTGTGTGTGTGTGTGCAATGTGGGGTTGAACAGGATGAAATGAATCGATAGAAGAAATTTTCTTTAGTTAGATTTTATTTCTAGTCAGAGAAGAAAACTATTTTCTCTTCACTATTATCTATCGAGCAGGTCGTCCATCATCGAGAATTGATACGGCGTAAATTGTAAAGAAAAAAGATGCTGCACATGTGTACATAGACCTCGATTTGTTTTAATTCGAAATCTAGACAACGAAATACATTACCGTTAGCTAATAAAATAAGGATAAAAGTCATCATCATAGAAGAAAATAGAATCTAAATGTAAACAAGTTTTGAACAAAATGAATAGGAATAAAATTTCTTGACTCGTGTCGAATGCTTAACAAAAGTCTTCTTTCTTGTTTTATTACTGTTGCATAAAAGTTTGTTGTAGAACAAGAAAAAAGAAATTCGTAGTTTTTAATAATTATTTTCAATCATTTATCGATACTAAATGACTTGGTTTGAAAAAGTACTTATCATAAATAGCTATATTAAAAATAAGGAACGTTTACATCGGGGTTAATCTTTCTCATTTGATACCATGTAAAACCAGTGCACAGAGATTATCAAAAATTGGAAAAGTTAGCTTTATCATTTTTGAGATTAATAAGAAAATTTTGGGTAAAATTGGTTGAATCCAAAGAGATGGAAGATCGAATCATTTTTGTAGAAAATGGCAAATCGAAATAAGTATTAAAAAACGCAAATTTTCCAAGATCCAGTGAGTGATCTCTGCTTATAAAAGTTGTATGTTAATCATATTCATTGTGAAATTCCATTAGTCAAGCAAGATAGAAAACTAATGATATTCTACAATGAATACATTCTATGTCATAGAAAAAAAATATATTATGATATTTATAAACATGGCCATGTGATTCTTATTTTGCACTTATGGACGACATGTTTATGAATCAATAGAATATGCTTTTGCAGATATTGTATTAGTTTTACGAGCATACAATATGACGTTTGCAGTTTTGACGCAAGCATTTGCTATCAATATAGTGAGATTTTTTTGTTTTTCTATAGACATGAATGAATACGAACCTCTTTTTATTGATAAAATATCCTGAAGTCATAGTTGGATGAATACAATAAGATAATTAATACTGCACATAGAAATGGCTTGTTAAATCTGTACGTTGAGAGCAAAAGTTCAGATTTCTGCTTTGCAGAGATAAAAGAGTACAAATGTTGTTCCTAGCAAAATATTTATCTTGAATCTAAAGTATACAATTTCGTCGTTGTTGTATTTTATTTTTCAAATTAAATAAAAAACGTTCTTCAAAGAAATGTAAAGGTTTCTTTTTTTATTATTAAACTGAGGATGCACTTTGTCTTTAAGGCTGTTCACGCTCATTCATTTTGAGTTCAATGACTTCACCATGATATTGAACTTTCATTTTTCGTTTCGATTCTTTTGTTTTTGTTAATAACTTATTCGGTGTTTTATGTTGTTTGGTTGAAATAATGAGAATCTGGTCAGTTTTAGGTATTGAACGTTTATACCAAGGCATACAAATCTGACAAACAATATATCGACGCAATAAATGCATTAATTCAATACGAAAACGAGCAGAAGAAAAAACAAAGACTAAGAAATTTGATGCATGATGAAAATGAAGTAGAATATTTGTTAATATATGTATTGCGTATTGAACATTATCCACTTTACCAGTTATTAATATATATGTTGTATGTATTGTTGATGGTGTTGATGTTAATACAAAACAAATTGATGATGAAAGAAGCATCGCTGTTAGTTGTCGTTGTTTAGTTGATAGATCGAATTTGTTTGTATTCATTAGTTGATCAGTTCCTGGATTCATATTATTTAATGCACGTTCAATACTTGATGCTTGACGAAGTTGGTGAATTATAATAAGATTGCAAACAGTGCATACCGGTACGGTAAACCAATATGTTAAACCAGATCTTATACATTCCCATACTAAACGATGAAAATTCGGTTTGAATACACAAAATGAACGTATTGGAATTGTTGTATTTGAGTTATAAACATATTCGATATGCATATGCTTAGCATAGTGACTGAATACAAGTAATGAAATAATACATAATATTATCACAAATATATGTGATTTTCTTCGACAAGTTAAACGTGGCATATAGCATGGATTAAATACTAATGAGCAACGTTCAATATTAATAATACAAACCAGCCAAACAGATAAAAGACGAAAGGCATCCATAAAAAAGAGTAAGACACAATCATAGGATGTTACTTGTGGTTGAAGTTTGGTAACGATTTGTAAACTTTGTAAACATAATACAATACAATCCGAAATCGATAAGGCAGATATTAATACAGTTGAAGCGGTTTTTCGAAAATAACCTTGATAAACAACAATTAATATTAAAATATTTCCTGTACATCCAAATACGGTTAAACATAAAATAGCAATAGTACGAACGCGTTCAAGTACCAACATCTATAATAAACAATATCGGCACAAAATGAAATTCATTGTGTTGTTTTGTATACGCTTAAGTTCGGAAAAAAAATTGATTAGAATATAGCGTGACAGATCGCCTTGAGGACTTAACAGTGAACGATGTCAATCCTTCTTATTTAACAAATCTACTGAGATGACAAATTCCCCTGATACGGTGCTCGTTAACAAAAACTATGAATGAAAATGACTGTAGATGAATAAAACTACAAACACGTACGTCATCTACTTTTTCCCCTCTCTCTCTCTCTCTCTCTCTCTCTGCTATCGTCTTATTCCACATCATTTCCAGCCTTTTATGCGCAAAAATAATTGTGCAGCCTGAGAAAAAGCGTAAAGCAACATACGAGAATTATTTCTATTGTGTGCAAGATGTTTATATGATGAATACGTAGGCGAGAAAGACGCAGAAGAGTTTTGTATAATTTCATTATAATATGGACGAATCCAAGATACAAACTAATGCTAACTCTACTGGATTTGTTGCTTCGAAGTTTCTGCTTATCTATTACCAGAAAATAAATCTATTTTCGCTGATTTTCCCCTTTTTATGCACACTTTAAAAAAATAAATGAAAAAATCTTATCGTGTAGTCAGGCAATTTATTGAATTTAGCGGCCGGATGCAATGTTATTAACGGTTACCGATCAACATATACTTGAATTTTTAAACACTGATCTCATAAGCATAGTTGTTACCGACATTTTTTTCTCTGCTATTTTTGTAATTTATTTTCCTGCCTTTAAGATTTCTTCCATGGATCAACTAATCAGTCAATCATGATAGTTACTATTTGTTTATAGTAGCATGGTAAAAAGAAAAGAAATCCGTTTCTGAATCTGAGCATCATTCATAACCTGATAGAAATTACTAATGTCTCGTGCATATAAAAATACTCAGAACTTCGAATAATCGTTTGCTTTAATATGCTATATTTCAATAGATTTTTCATTCGTCATTCAACACTATTATTACATCTTACTTACTATTTTTTATTCGATGTCCTAGAATATTACAAGTGATTAAACATGCACAAAGGGAAGAGAAAAGCGTCGATAATATATTTATATATATATATATATCTTTCTGGAAAAGTTTTTCATGCGTTCGATAATTTTAATATCTACTATGTAGTTAAGGAAACAAAAACAATCCAGCTACAAAAATGATGTACCATTTGGTTGAAAATGTATAGTCTGTTATTCAAGACATCATCATAATTTTCTCATCTTTTTCTTTCATGTCAAATATACAGTCTCCTGAGAACAAAATGATTTTCGATCGTAATCAGCTAATAATGAGCACTAAAATAGGATGAAAAGAAAAGAAAATCTGTCTTCATCTGTATACCATTTCTTACTAATAATACTAACGTCAAAAAATTTTCTATTCGTTGTTCAAGAAAAACTGCAATAGAACAAAATTATCGAACTCTCTGAAGTTTTAATAACAATTTCCGCAGAATAACCTAGTAGTTTAATGTTAATTGTGAAAAATTACTTCGATATTTTTTCAAAGCATCCTTTTGTACTGGTGAACTATGTTACTTTCTGATCAATTGACTCTTTTTGTTTAATCATTATAACACTGATAAAATTAAAGCAAATTTAATATCATAAATGAACTTGAATGAATGTTAATAAAATATAAACTAAAGTTTTCCGGTAAACTGAAATTTAATTGTAATACATTTCTTGTTTAACTATTACATTTAATCAAAACACAATTGATATTGATAAATCAGCTTTTCGTAATTCTTTTATCGTCATTAAAAACACTTGATTCGACAAAAAAATAATAATGCAATATCATATTAAAATACTAATTGTGCTGAAAAACTGTTGAGCAAACATTTCGTTTTTATATGGCTGAAAATCACAAAAGGAAATATGAATACAAAATAATTTTTTGTCCTAATTGTCAAATTGCTGTACTGACTGCGGAATTTTCATTATATGGATTTCTAATAAATTAATCACTTGGGTGCGGATTTTCTTCTCAGATTTACGACAATCCTTAATTATAATGAAATAAGTCATTCTTATTGGGCATTTCATATTCCTACACGTCAACTAGAATATCTGATTGAGAATGACATTTGCATTTTTTTTTATCGTTTTATCATAGTTAACAAGTGAATTAATTTTGAATATTTTCTATTTTATTTGTTAAACAATCCGACATATGTTGTTTTTTTTTGTTTTAAATACTAAAATCATATTCATAACTCAAGATGTTTCTTTTTGTTTTCATTCATCAATCATATACATAATTTGTTGAGCATAATAGAACAATTCGTCAATACTACTATATTCATTTATGCTAACCGTCTATAGTTTTTAAATCAAACAAGTACACTGTTCCAGATGAGTTACTTTAATATATACACTTATATTCAAGATGTACAATCTCCGAATTTCTTATCACTTAATCTTACCTATTGTTTTACAAATATTTAAAAAATCGAACTATGATGTTTATTATTTTATTAGCGCGACTAATGTTGTAATTATTTTTTGAAAACTATCATAAGTATTTAAACGATTCATAGCTTTAATGTCAATACGACTCATTTCTTCTTTTTCTGTGCAGCTGTTCGACACTTCAATAATATTGTTAAAATCAATTAAAAATCAAGATATTGAAATATCCCTTATTTTACATGCGTTAATATAGTGCTTGACTATTTCATGATTTTTCTTTGAAAAACAATTTAATATTTTCTTGACACATTCTACAATGATCATATTCTTAGTCTTTCAAAAATGATTACATCAAATATATATTTAACATAGGCATTAGACTCCGGGGAAGAGTAAGTCTATTTGAAAATGGAAATGAAGCCGGAACTTATCATTTTTTTCTTTTCTCAAAGAATTCCGTCCGGTTCTGACTGTCATTTTTTATTATAGACTGTTACTAATTTGACATCGAGGAGTGTCTAAAAAGATAACAACACATTGATGTATATTCAAATATATATATATATATAGAACCTTCGAATAAGAGCATTATATTATCGAATAAGATCCCGTTGAATTGAATTTAGATTTCAATGATTTCTTTCTGAGGAAAATCCGTTTAATGCTTTTTGAAGGTTCAATTTCGAGTGCATCAATCAAAAATAATATATATTATAAAAAAAAGTAGTTTTTATATTTTTTAAGAGTACTATCAATAGCCTTTCTATATATTCTAATTCCAAAATTATCCATCTGGTTTAGTTCGTCAATTATAAATTTGATCTTTCTTGAATCTTTGAACCATGCTTCCATAAATTATCTTCTCCTCGAATTGTTCATCAAGTAAATAAGCTTTCTCCTATGTGAATTCAAATATTCTGCTTTTTTTTCTTCCATAAAAAATAGTCAGAAAGGAATTATTTTCCATTTGTGCGTATTTATGTGCGTTTGTTGTATACAAAGAGAACAAAAAATACAAATGCAAAAAAGAAAAAAAAATCCATATTTTTTCTCTTTTTGTGTTGTGTCTGTGTCTATCATACAGGACGAAGAAAAATAGAGAGCATAAAATAGAGGAAAAAGAAGTGCATAATACACCCACAGACATACATACACACGGAAGAGCATCGATAAGAATAAAAAAAGAAAAGAAAAAAGAAAGAATAGATCGTGCGGTTGTAGCAAAACAACAATCCGAAAGTCGCGAGTATCATCATCTTATTGTCATGTCTAATAACAAAACAACAATGTATTTAGTTTTCTATACACACACGCACAATAAAAGAATAAAATAGAAGAGAAAACTTATGAAAAAGAGAAGACCTTCGTTGTTCGTTGTTTACCCGCAGTGACGTAATAGTAGTGATAGTAGAGTATTAGTTGTTGTTGTTGTTGTTGTTTACTTTCTTGCTGTTATTATTGTTGTTATCGTATTTCGAGCAGCAGTACCAGCAATAGGCAATAGAAACCTTGAGCTGTATGCATACATACATATATATACGCACAAAGAGAAGAAAAAAAACCCGAAAGAAAAAAAATAAAAAACGAACGATTGTGGGTAACAAGCATCATCATATCATCTCAACAATTGAATGAACCAAAGAGCAAGGGATAAATTAAGAAAGAAAATGGCAATGAACACTCGATTTCGATAGATGACATTCTAAACAACAATAAAAAATGAAATAAAATAAAATTTTAATCAATTTTATACTATTACTACGATTAAGACAAACGAACAAACAAACAAACAAACAAACAAACAAATAAACAAACAAACAAACAAACGAACAAACAAGCTAAAAAACATTATCTTTACACATATATATGTACCTGAATGCCACCACCACGATCGTCGGTTTGTACTGATATCTCTTGAGTAGCTACATGCATACTTGTGGTGATAGTTGTGCCAGTAGTAGAAGTATTAGACTGAAAACATGCACATGCAAATCTAATCTTAATTACACGAGATAATACTACTGCTCAAATATTCCCATGATACATTTTTATTATCGATAAAAGTCAAGCAACTCTCTTTTTTCTTTTTTTTTTCTTTTCCCTTTATTATTACTTTGATAATTTTCGTCTCTAGTACACGCTAATATGGATGTGATCGATGTTAATCGTCAACAGCAGTTGACAACACTAGGGTCCAATGAGACGGATGTTGGTCTTTAATGGAAGATAGCAAAAGAAAAACCAGGAAATAAGAAAAGATCAATAGCAAATGGGCGACAGCTCTAGTAGACGGAAACCTAATGACTGGATTGCAATGATGGATGAGGTAGCAGTCTGCTGTCTATTTGCTTGAAAATAGAATAAACATGCTTTGTCTATTTCTATCAATCTATCTATCTATCTATTTATTTATTTATTTATTTATCATGGTACAATAGTGTTCAAGCAATTATTAAAACAGGCGAAATCATGCGGTGTGCAAAATATATTCTTTCTTACCTGTAACAAATTTTTAAGACGACCATAAGTAGTTGAATCACGATCGCGTTGACGTCGTAATTCTTCTCGTCGTTGAGAACCGAGTATCGTTGCTTCTTCTCGTGATATACCTATAAATGATTTAAAAAAAGAAAGAAAAAGAAACATCAGTGATTTGAATTTCAAAGAAACCAACACAACTATATGATTGAAAAAACTTACTAGGAGCTGCTTGACGTTTTCTAGCAACATTAACGAGCGTTGGCATACTGCCTCGTTTATTTCCACCGGTACCACTCGTAGTTGATGTTGGTACATCAACTCGCGTAACACTCTCTAGAATAATACGACGAGCAAGAGTAGGTGAACCACTACTGCTCGTCATCACAGTTGCTTGTGGTATTGGTGTACCACTTTCCGTATAAGTGGGTGCTAATTCAGTGACACGCTTACGTATACCATTTTCAATAATAAATGTCTCTTTCTCTTGTAGATTATCACTTGATCGAGCGGTTTCATCAATTCTGTAATCACTAGGTTTAGTTTTGATAATACTCGGTAAAGATTTTCGTCTTGGAATAGGAATTGGTTGTGGAACATCATATGGATCTACCATTGGTGATCTTGATGTTGGCGATATTGACGGTTGATATTGGTTACCTAAATTATGCACATGATGTTGTTCAAGGTGAAAGTGGTTACTGAATGAACTTAAACCTGAATCGTGACCACTTAAATTGTGAGAATCATGAGCACCGTGAATATGATTATGTCGAACACTAGTATTAACAGTATTAGTTGCAGACATATGCGATGGGACATTGGGTCGAAGACCAGATGTGTGACGTATATGCTGTGGAGCATGAAGATTTGATGACGACGGTTGATTATATTCATGTTGTTGTGATTGATGATGGTATTCGGTAAATTGTTGTGGATCATCAACAAAGTCATCGTTTGATCCATCGACGACACGTGGAGTCCTTTTAAATGTATTTCGTTTAGTTGTTGAGCGTTCACCTACACCGATGGTATTCTGTACAAAATGTGATGAAGATGATTGTGGTAGAGACATAGAATTAGTATTCGTTTGCATTGTTGCAGTACGATCATAATCATAATTTGAATTATTTGCTATTGAAACATTATTAGATAAGGGTTGAGATAAATTAGAATGATGTTTAGACACGGCTGTACCTAGACGATAAATTTGAAAAATATGAATAATAAAAGAGTAACATTTTATTTTTAGATATTATTACATGATAGAATATCTATTTGTGTTAGAAACTTTTAAAAGTCGTATATTAGATCGAGAATAGAACTCGAAAAAAAAAGAGTCAGGAAATATTCACATTTCCGAAAGTAATGTTCCGGAATGAAATATTCTTGAAAACTTTTGTTCTACTGATTATATTTTCAATAGTCTTTAATTGTTCTAACAGATTTCAGTAGAGAAGAAAAAGAGACTAATTTTTATCATTTGCCCTTTTCATTATGACGAGTACTTTCTTTTTTCTTTTTCTTTTTTCTTTTCTTTTTAGCTATCTAATAGAAAATGATTAATGTTTGATCTTTATATTTGTGCTATTGGCAATAACCATACAAGAACGATAATTATTCGTAGAATTATCTAGGGGAAATAGATGAGGCAAATCTGTTTCTATTGCATTGCTTTTTTCTGCTTTCCTCAAATACTAAGCTTATTCGATAAGATTTGCTTTATTTCACAAACTTAATCTATGTTAATGAAAATTTTAAAGCGATTGTAAAAATATCGCAAGAGAAAGAGGATCATATTAATTAAAATACTACTTTATATGCTGTAACTTTCGACTATTTACAAGCATGAAAGAAACTTATTTTGTCAACAACAAATATTTTTATTTTTTGTTCTCTATGCATAATGCATATGAATTCAAACCTTTACGTGGATCGGGTGTTTCATTGTAAGCTGTTGTTGGCAAAGATGATTGTGGATGAATTTGATTAACATCTCGATAGTAATCTTGATGTTGTTGATGCATAGAAGTTGTTGTTGATGGTGATCCAACAGTCTAAATTTCATTTGTTTTATTTAAAAAACTTATCTTTTAATGTAAATAAGTTTACCTTTGGATTTGTATTCCAATTATTGGATTGATTTTGTGATTGACCTTGATAAACTCCACCATCGAGTGCAAATGGTGAAGTTGCTGTTGATGTATTTTGATGAGATTGAGATATATGCGATGGTAATGGTGTTGAACTATTAGGAAGATAATTTGATGACATGGGCAAACGACCATTTGGCGGACTAACATTGATATGATTGTTTGGAAGTAATTTTCCATCAATTTGTCGGTCGATATCTAATGGGATGTATGGTTGTGGCTTTTCTTCACCTGATAAAAATAAAAATAAATAAATCAACAAGATTAAATATTTGTTTTGTCATTAATAATTTTCCTATTTCTCTAACCTGGTTGACGAAAATCAGGTGCAGCTGCTTTAGCACTAGTTCGAGCTTCAACGCTATCGTTGCGAGATTGTTTTGCATAGATTTCAGCTGAATGAGCTTTACCACGAGCATTATTTGCTCTAAAATAATATTATTTTTAATATTTAATAATATCAATATTTTTGTTAAATTTTACCTAGCCATAGCTATTTCAGCTTTTTGTTGTGCTGTTGTTGCAGATTTCATTGCATTATTGAGAGCAACATCAATTTTATCACGAAATTTTGATGCACGAAGTAAAAATAATTTGCTTGGCTTACGTTTATCGGTCACCAAAACATTATTCTTATATTTTCCCTCCTCCTTACTACCATCTCGAAATGTTGTAACCCCATAACCATTCTTCTTATTATTAAACCATTCGCCTTCGTATTTTAAACCATCTGAACGTTCAGCTATGCCAAATCCAGTACGTTTATCTGCTTTCCATTCACCCATATATGTTTCAACAACATTATTATCAAGTATATCATCTTGAGATATAAATGAATGATCACCATCATCTAATGTGCCAAATGAATTGGGTGTATTCGGATGTGATGATATCATTGTCGCTGTTTTCACTGAATGTTTTGAATCACCACTAACTGTACTAGCTGTTGAGCGAAATGAACTAGTCTTTTTTGTTATAGATAGATCTTCAATATCACTAGTCGATTTTTGTTTACGTAATTTTGATAGCAGAGTTTTACGCAATGATATACGACGATCAGCACTATTTGATAATGAACCACGACGTGGTCCTTGACTAGCACTACGAGAAACTGAATCATGTGGTTCTGACCTTGAACGTAATACAAATCCACCACGATTTTCATCCATACGCTTGTCTCGTTCGCCTAAATAGAACGATGTAAATTAAGAATAAGATTTTATTTTTTATCCTAATGAGTCTCAATATGAATAAGAAACACTCAGAAAAAAATAATAAAAACAAGCAAACATATTATTTCGTTACTTACGTTGTGTTCGTTCATCATCTTCTTCTGAACGAAGTGATGTTAAAGAATCACGAACATCTTTTGATCGATATCGTGATGCAACACCATATGGTACACTGCGTCGAATGCCAAAACCATGGCGTAGTCCTTGCTGTATCTGACCATGATAAATACCGCCATCTGCATAGATTTCAACTCCATATCCATCTTGCAGTCCATTTGCCCATGTACCTTCATATCTAGCGCCTGAAATATCCGACACACGTATACCATATCGTCCTTTAAAACCTTGTGTCCATTCGCCTTTATAAATCCATCTTCCTTTTCTCTCAACACCCAATCCATGGCGTTTTCCACTCATCCATTGTCCTTCATATGAGTTTCCTGCCGGCTATAATAATAATAATAATAATAATAATAATAATAATAATGATAGTAATAATATACGTATATGTATGTTTTTATGTATAGAAATATCAATGAATTATTTTAAAAAAATTAAATAATTATAATTACCCATAAGTAGATGCCCGAAAATTCATAACCATACTGCCATGCACCCGAAAATTCACCTTGACCTTTGGGACCTGTACATACACCGTGTCCATGTGCTTTACCATCATTCCATCCTCCACAATAGGTACCGCCGTCATCAAAATCGAAGCGACCTCCATTCACTCCGACGTTCATTCGGGCGTCAGTTCAATGATGATCAACAGTGGCGGCAATAGCAGCAGCATCGACAACGACGAAAAAGACGACGATGTCGATGATAGTAAAAGAAGAATATTGAAAAAGAAGAAGTGGTAGGGGTCACACAAAATTGTTGTAGTAGTAATAGTAGTAGTAGAAATAGTAGTAGAATAAGAAGGAGGAGAAAATAAATGCGAAGGACGATGGTGCAACTATAATACTGTGAAGAGTAGCAGTAAATTTGAATATGTTGCCTTCACAATTCAATCGATTTTCAGTAAAACACGGTGATGCACAATGATGCTGCCATATAATATTGGGCTACAAATAATGAATATAAGTAAGTCAAAGAACAAAAACTGAAATTGCACACAAAAAAAAGGAACTACACAGGCAGTATGGGCTGACAGACAAAAAAAGCTTCGATCAAACATCAACCCCTATCCTACTGCTTGTTAGCGATATTCTGTAGTCGTGTCACACATATTGTTTTCCTTTTTTATACTCTCGTCTACAAACATAAATGTAGACAAAAGAAAAACATGACATGAGTTTCACATACTCAATCAGAACGATAGGAATTTTCTAGTAGGCGCATAGTAAAAGAGAAAAAACAATGAACTTCACAGATTTTCTGATCACACACGTCATTACTCATCAACTGTCAAAACAGTATTTTTTTGCATATTGTCATATAATAATGCTACTGCTGTCTCAGTTTCAGCGCTTCTCTTTTTGTCTATTGAAAAGAAACTATCTATACTTGAAATTGCATCACAATACAAACCCGCGTGCATAGGGAAAGCTTACTCGAGACAACGACGGAGGACGATCAGGGAAAGAAAGAAAACGAGAAAACGAAGAGGAAGAAGAAGAGACTTGGTGGTCTCCAAGCTTTGTGTCGCACGCGCCTGTTTATTTATTTTTGCTTTTGGGTTGTGAGCGCGTAACACACGTTGGATTCTCTCTCTGTTTTTTCTTTTTCACAGGCAGCAGCAGGCATAGAGAAATAAGCTAAAGATGCTGATGAAGTAAAAGAAATAGAAGAAGAGGAAGAACAAGCAGAAAAGAGGGACGCAGGAAGAGTAATACGGAAGGAATTGTCGTCGGTCGTCGTCCTCGACTGATTGCAACGCAAGCGTGTGGCACAATAACGGGGGACACAGTGCGAGTGTGTGAAAGAAGAGAAAAAAAGAGCAAAAAATAGAGAAATATTAAAAATACTAATAAATACGCCACATATACGACGAGACCGACAACGAATGACGATCTCTGGAATGCACATAAATATACAGCAATGGTAGCAAGAGTAGAGAGCAGAACAACAACAACAACAACAACAATAATAATAATAATAATAACAACAACAGACGACGATGACGCTGCTGCTGTTGATATAGCACGGTGATAGAAATATAGCGGCGACGAGTTTTCTAAAGGAAGATGGACTCTTCTCTCTCCATCTCTCTATCTCAATCTCCTCGCTCTTCTTTAACAAAATAATATGTAACTGGATGACAAAATAGATAACTTGCTATTCACTAAGCAGAAGAAGTACTAGTGTTTCCTTTCAACCCATTTTTCTTCTTTTCCCTCTCTTCAACACATCTTCTTTGACGCTCTTCTCGTTTCAAGTGTGCACAGACACATACCGCATTTCTTCGTGTGTTTCTCTGCATTTATGTGGCTGCTACACATGAGAAAAGCATGTCATACTTATTCGATGTGCTACTCTCATACTCATCAATACCATCTAGACAAGGCTTATAAATCGATCGCGCACTCGTTTGTTCCTTCTTTAATCATACTGTTAGCGCGAGTTTGACGAACATGCAAGGAAAGAAAACCCATCTAGCATTTTTTCCTATCAGGCACGCTCTCTTCGTCTCTCTGTCTCTTGCTCTTTCTCTCTTCTAAGTTACCTGTTCGAACCGTCTATCTCATTGTCATATCGGTATACAAAAGAAGAAGAAAAAAAGAAGCATACTGATGGACAGAAAGACAATATCTGCCTTTCTCCGTCTTTGATATGGGCAAGAACATAGTAATGGTATCAGGAATTTTTTCTCGTCTCCTTCCTATCATAAGTCAAGGTTGGACATTTGTAGCATTAGAATAGAAAAAAGAAAAGAAAAAGACCGGGCATGATAATTTGAGCAAGGACATCTCACGGATCATTGATAAATGCACGATGGGCAAACACCATTAGCAGTTAGTCCAATGATGTATGTTGTCTCTCCACACAATCGTGTTCTATATAACATCAAAGTCGAACATTTCATATTCTTAAATATCACAAATAAGAAATATGTATAGATTTGTTAGATCAATTATAACTTTTTTTTCTGTAATTATCTTGATAACAATATCCTTGAACATGTATGGAATGTTCATTTTCATAAGTATATATCTATATATACATATAAATATGTATGTCAAATGACTTGTTCTTATATATATATATATATATCAATATGCACTACAACGAGACAATTGGGTAGATAGTTCATGGTGGATGTATGTGTGCGACAATGTACAAGACACGGCACACACAAATGACGGGAAGAACAATCTTTGAACAAACAAAACGAAAAGAGAAAACCAAAAGAAAGAAGAGAGATATATAGGATGTGCACACGTACAGTTGCTCACTTTGCGTTAAGCTTACGTTGAGAAGTTCACGATCATCATCACCTCCTTGTACAGATTCATCTTTATATTTTTTCTTCAAAAGTGCATATGCAATAAAGTTTATTCATTCTTTATCTAAATATGATATAAAATGAAAAGCTTTTTCTTCTGTACCTCACAAAAATAATTCATCTTATCCATACAATCTTCTTTACTATTCTACTCATTAATATCGAATAAAAAAAAGAATTTATTCTATGATATACATGTTTTCAATTTGGTTATCATTGCTGATAGTTGTTCTATCAATCAATATCATTATTGCAACAAATTTACGTTGTAATGAAGATATCAATGGATCTTTTCAATTGATTGAAAATTGTCGGGCATGTGTCATTTTTATTGCTCCAGTAGTCTTATCTACAACTACAATGACAATAATTACAACAACAAAAAAGGCGACAATTTTATCAAAAAATATGCTTGAATCACATGCCGAGCCATCATCAGGAGAATTGGTTTTCTTTGATGAATCACAAGATCGTCGTCGTCGTCGTCGTCGTCGTCAACTTAATGTGGATACAGTAATTCATCAACAATGTGCTCGAGAATTAGACGGTCCATTATATGGTTATGATCAAACACATTGTTATTGCAATTCTAATCAATGTAATTCCAATATTCAACGATGTATTTATGAAGTAACAGCAAAACGTCATTTTGCATGCTATCATGGGACGAATTCCAGTTTACATTCACTTGAAATTCGTCATAAATGTCGCAGTTGTCGTATACGTACTGAATTAAATTCTATTTATCACTATGAATGTTTAACATTTGGTGAACGTGAACAAAAGAATCGAACTCATTGTACATGCCAGCGACCGATGTGTAATCGAGATGCATCAACATGCCAACGATTTCAACCAACACTATCTCGACCACGAACACATTTGGTTCTTGGTACTGTGTTGAATTCAACCATATTAACCACAACCACAACAACAACCATCCCCACTACTACCTCTACTATAGAAATAGCCATATTAACAACAACCGAAGTAGCAACAACAGACATGATAACAACAACGATAGCATTGGCAACAACAACGACGACGACGACGACAGTAGCAGCAGTAACAACAACAGCAACAGCAACAACAACAACAACAACAACAACAACAGCAACAGCAACAACAACAACAACAACNAACAGCAACAGCAACAGCAGCAGCAACAACAACTACAACAACAGCAACAACAGCAACAACAGCAACAACAACAACAACAACAACAACAACAATAAAAACAACTACAACAACTACCAAAACATCAGGAATACCACCCACTTTTACTACCATTAGTAGCAGCACTAGTACTATAACTTCTACTTCTACTACTACTACTACTACTACTACTACTAGTAGTAGTAGTAGTACTATTTCTACCTCTACTATTACCGCAAGCTCGACGCAAAATTCAACTCCGAGCACTAATATAATCACAACAACTACAATTACAACATCGCCGCTTGTTACTACAACAGCAACGACATTTACGTTATCAATTGTAAGCGAAACTGAAGTAGAAGATTCAATTGAAAATTCGACTATAATTGAATTGGCACTCACAAATGAAATAACAACACAATTTAATGAAATCAAACATCTTAAAACAGAACATATTGAAGTCAATAATCATGCAACTTATTTATCATCAAATTTTCTTTTAATTTGTACATTATTTCAATCATTCGTTTTCTTGTTATTTATTCGATGTGATCACTAACTTTATCCCTTAGACAGTATATATACATGCATACATATAAACATACATATATATATATATATATATATATATATCAGTAAAAGATAAATTTGAACAATGAAAAAAGTCATCTACAAGGCAAAAGTATATAGTCCTGGATTTGTTCATTAGTGAACAACGAACGATTGATCCCTATGTAAGCTAAGAAAACAATGTCAACAGTCGTAGAACTATTCTTATCAAATAAATAATGTCTATCGACTTGATTCGTATATATATATATATGCGTGTGTATATATGTAGCATACTAATCTTTCATCAATTTTGATTTTTATGATAAAATTTAAGTACGACAAAAAAGAGAAACCTAATTGCTATTAGAAAGATATTCTTCCTTTTGATGACAATAATAATTACCTTCCAATTAATCACTTACCAATAGTAAAATATGGATTCTTTTTTTTTATTAATAAAAATTGTCGTTCGTAATGCATGCAATCAGAATTCCGTTTTTTTTTATATGATAGAAATGCCTTCATAAAATGATTGATTTCAATAGTAAATTCTTTCTTGCTATCAGAATAATCTCTACTGTCATCCAGAATGTCACAATCAAAAGGCTATCTTGATGATAAAAGTAACGGCACAAAATAATACTATATATAAGTAACATTTCTTTCATAATGTCATTTATATATGGCGCCTGAAAATATTATCACCATGACAACATACTGGTAAATCAATTTTCTCCAACGAGAAAAAAACATTTCTTTCTTAGATATTCTTTACAAGAGTTTGTTTATCAAAAATAATTAGAAATAGCTGCTGAACTAATTTTCTCTTAATGATTTTGTCTGTAAAATAAAATATATCTTTTATTCGTTTGTTCTATTCAGCTTATAATCGAGTCATCGATTTTATTACTGTCTAAATTTTATGAAATATTTGTTTGAATTTAGATTCCATTAATAAATAATCAATAAAAAAAAAGAAATTAATATATACAAAGACATCATGGTTTGATACACTGACTTAGCATGAATAATGTCTCATATTTATCCGCATAATATGAGATTTCAACAAAAGTTCTTACGTCCGTATGCAAACATTCTATTTTTTACTTTTCTTTTGAATAATGTCACGTCAGCACATAGTATTACATATTTAGCACATTCACCAACTCGTTTTTTTTTTCATTGTAAATGATATGACAGTAATTTATAGTAAAATAATGTTGTACAATAAGTGTTTTGAAACACGATTCTTTTTTGTTCCCGAAACCCCTCGTGATTATTTTAATTTTTTTTTCTGTAATAAACTACTGAACATCGTATGAATGAGTTTTTCTTGTATTATTTATTCTACCAACACTACATCAGATAAATATTGAAAGGGAAAGTATCATTATTATGATATCATTTGGTCTAGCTAGAAAACATCGATGCCAGTTGTTTGATGTTATGTGACATGCCTAATGTGATACATTAACGTCATTTGATGTGTTTGTTTCAAGATATAGTCCACTTTTTATTGAGTCTAACTCTGTGAAAATAAAAATAATAATTAAATTTCTTTTATAAAGCCTTCAATCGATTCATGAAATATGTCGATTTACTTCTTATAGTTGAAAACTAGTCTAATTGATGTTCTTATCGAAAAAAAAATATTCAATAATATCAAAAAACAATGCATAAATATATTCGAATAGTAATATCGATATTAAAATTATTTTAGAAGTTTAAAAACAAAACGTAAATGATTATTTTGTATTCAAACCATTTATTGAGGATTAGAATTTATTCTATTTGGGCAAAAGATTAACACAATGGCATCATTTTATTTATCTTATAGACTAGCTTAATTTTTCCGTATGAGTGTATCTATCATAAGAAAAAAAATCACGTATTGAGTTTATCAGAGATTTAAAAATCTGGTAAACAATTTTCCGTTTAATGTTTGATGCTTGTCTGAATAAACATGAGACTAAAGCTTCATGTGTACCTATGAAATTCCATTTGACCTTCAATTAGACATGAACGTGATAAATCGAAATACAGCACTGTGTCTAATAAGAAACGTAGGATACTCGCTACTAAAACAACTTCATTAGAAATTTCATTTTTTTTTTGAAAACGAGATATTACATAATATCTTAATTCTTGCAATGTAAATAGTACTGTTTATAGCAGAATCTCTCAACATAAAATTGACTTCATTTCACTTATATTCACAAATTTTTTTATGTATGTTTTCTTATTTTATTTTACTAAAATACACACAGTGAACTGTGTCCTAGCTATTTGATGTTTTCAGATGATTCTGCCAAATTATATAATGTTCTGCTTTACTACATATTCAATTCTAGCAAATGTCTTTTAAATAGAAGACAAAACCATTTTTGATAACGAACAGAAAATAACCATGACATTTACGTCTCAATCATAATAAATAATGTGACAATAAAAGAAACATGCTAAACGACAGAATAAATATCCTGTTGAAAATATCAAAAAAGAATAGATTATCTACAAAGCAATACTTAATATTGACAATTAGAACTATTTACTTAAGGTATCAACTTCTCCATTTTCAAACCTAAATTCTTCTTATTCCTCAGTAATGACTGTTTTCTAATTCAACATAATAATAAATTGAAAATAAAATTCTCTTAGCTCAATAGATGTTGATCACTGGTGGTCTGCTGAATTCTCATGATATCTGATTGCATCGAAAAATTCGAAAAATATCCTTTTATGAATGATGTCAAAACACATAATTGCAAATTGATAATGATAACTCACTAATAATTGAATGAAGGCATTATCGCAATGGAATTCGTATAAAAATTTCTCACACATACCATCAAATATTGAATTGATTGAATATTTACTCGAAATAATCTTTACTACCTTGGAATCTGTTTATAGGTAAAACAAAAACATACCGGATCTGTAAAAATCGAAATTATGTTTTAGAGAAGTGTAAGATATGCCGAAAAAGAAAACAACTTTTACATGTCAAGCTCAAATGAAAAAATATAGATCATTTGGTAGACACTTGTTTTTTTACATCCCCAAACGACTGTTTGATACAAGTCACTAAATAAAAACTCACTTTGTTTCTTTGTTTTAACTAAATTTCAATTTCAGTTGGTTTGCATTTGAAATTTTTCTTAATAATATCGACTTTCTTCAATATTACAAGTTAGCTTGATCACAATAGAAATTCATTTTTCACTCTTGTACCGATACACATTTCTTCATAAAATATAATAATTTACTGTTTCTAAAATAAATTTATGAATTACATGAATTAATTAATTTTTTATTTTAAGTAATATGATCAAGTCGATAACATACGGACGGCTAACTAAATTAGTTTAGAATTTCTCTCTAAATTTGATATTCAAGTTAGAATTTTTAAGGCTTTAGTTCCTGTTAATAACGAATGGATTGAATTTGTTTTTCTTAGAATGATATATAACAAATGCTATTTTCACGAATTCTATTCCTTGCATTTATTATTTTATCTTAACGAAACTCATCTCACTGTTGACAATTACTTTACAAAACTTTAGTTTCGTATCGTAATGAATGACGGTAGGAAGTTGTACGTTCTTTAGTTTTTCGAAATGATTATTTACTAATTTTAGATTCTTGCACTTGCATGTTTCAATATATTCATTATAGGATTAAGTAAAACAGCGCTTCTGTAATCCATACTATTTTTACTAGTAATAAAGGATAAGGAATTCGAAAATTTCCACATAATTCACACTGAATGGGGTTGATATCAGGAAAAGAATTTTTCGATACAAATTGATCGTACAGCTAATAGTTTATTTTTTTTCTGTACTTGAAGAGATTAAAAAAACAGAGTTTTAAAACAGAGTTACTTGCAGATTAATCAATATACTCGTATCAGACAAAAACAAGTGTGGGAGATTTCCTATGAAAGAAAAAAAATTTCCTTCTCCGGTGATTCTTTTTTTTCAATTGATGTTTACACATTATAATTGAACAAAACAGAGAAAGGTAAAACTTAAAAATAAGCAATAGAAAATGGCAATTGTGCAAGTAAACATACAACACCTTACTCATCATTGTTTTGTGTCCTCCACATTCTTTTCATCAAGAATTTCCTTGTTCATGCATTTTAACAAACAATTCACGTTATAAAGATAGTCACTCTTTTTCAATCATATAAACTACAGAGAGAGAGAGAGAGCAAGAAAAGAAATGATCGTAGAACAACATAATCTATTTAAGAATTATTGTTTTGGTGTTATTTCGACTAAAAGTAATAGACCTCTTGCAATTATTAGCATCATCTCAGGAAAATAGACCTTTTAGTAATAGAGAACAATCGAACAGATAATCTTGTTGAAATATTTATTCAAATAATAAGATTTTCGGAAAGAGCAAAAAAGAATGAATATTAAAAGATTAAATAAAGTCTTCAATATATAATATACTTATCAAATTATAGGAAGTTTATTAATATATATTTATTATAACAATACATATTCCCAGATGAATGAATCCGACAAATCGACAAAATTCGATCTGATTCCTGGTCACGAATCTACTAACGGATCCGACGGAAAAAATATTTTCTTCATCACCAATGAATAAGTATATGGTCCCAGGACAAGCATTCATATTGTAAGATCTGACAAGATCTTGTCTGTATTTCATAAGATCTTGTGTCAGATTTTTTGACCTGGGGCGTGCCAAGAGAGCACAGGTATCGAATGCTTATGTTGGATTCCGTTAAATTCCGACACCGAAACCTATCGGGTTCCAACACTAGGATTCCGATTGTAGGTCCCAAACTCGGATCCCGATAGGATCCTACTATCGGAATCATTCTCCTGGTTTCTTCAGGGTTCTTTTTCTAATTTTAGGACAACGTTGGTGTGCAGTATTAAATATATAGAAAAAAAGGAAAGCAAACAATTTCAACCTTTATTAGACCATTGATCTGATACGAAATGACGCCAAGCAGCAATGCCAAAAGTGGAGTCTCATTTGAAGGCTTGTCAAAAACAAGCTCAGCTTATCCAAGACAAGATTGATGCTTTTAATGCAGTAGCTCACACGAACTACAAACGTTTGATTAAAACTAAACTGAGAGACATGGTGTTAAATACGCTTAGTACAAGGTTTGATGTTACCTGAAACAACGGTTAGGCGAACCAAAGAGACATAACTACAAGAGTTTGAAAAATTCAAAAAAGGAGAAATCGACTCAACACAGAAAATTTTTGCACAAATAATGTCAAAGTGCCCATAAATAATATACAAAAGCCAAGCGGGCAATAGATGAACTAGTGGAGCACATTTTTTTTGGTGTGATATCTTATTCCGACGAACCAAGTCGATCATTCGGACCACTGGATATTGCAGGAACCGACTGAAAAGAAGCTGGAAAATCACCGTATCCTGCCGAAAAGAACAGGAATTGGCTAGAATCTACTGAACAAACGTAGAAGCATTATCCAGCCGGAATATTGCTCCCATGTTCCAGTGTTTTCCATCGGAAATCGGTCCGTACTTCTCGATCTGATGCAGTCATTTTCGATCTAAAACTTCGCACTGTTAATAAATTTATCAATCTATGCTGTTTCTCTGATCTTGCAGTTTTATCGATGTTTCTTCGTCAATCTCGAAATATTATTAAGATTTCTTGACTTTTATGTGACAATTTTGTAATGCTCAGTACTAATAATTTGTAACTATTTAGAGAAACTAGCACTTAAAAAAGGAATGAAAACGGCCCACGAAGCAATTTCATCAATGACTGGTAATTTTAAAGAGGTTTGTAACTAGATTAAAAATTTTAATGATCCAAGTTTTGATCCGCCCTCAAAGTATTTGACTTAAAATTGTTAGATCAACTAAAGTGTACATCAATATTGATTGAATAGCTGTGACATATTTTTTTTTAATTTTAAAATAGCTATATATTTAATTAAAAAGTATCTCTTTTGAGAAACTACGATACAGGCTTACTATTTTTGAAGAAATTTTTGATCATTTCTTTCGGATGATGTCGCCAGATCAAACAGATGACTTTGTTGTATGCGTATGCTTTGATTTCGTTCGATGGTTTGTCATGGACAACATCAATGACAGGACAAGAATAATGTCTTCCATGCATCATTATATTATCGAAATAAAACGCTCAAAAGCATTACAATAGCATAAGTATGGCGAAATCATCTAAATTAGAAGATTATTGGAGACAAAACAATATTGAAAGTCTATTCAAAGAGTTGACACATAATCTTGTACAACGAATGCCATCTGATCCAGCTGTTGCTATCGTTCAATATCTTCAAAAAAAATTTCCAAAATCATTCAAAACATCAACAGCCAATGATAATGATAATATACTTTCGAAAGCTGCGGCAAATCCTTCACTATCACAATCATTTATTTCAGCGCGTTCTCCTATCAATATAGTAAATACAAGTCAGGCAGATATAGGAGAACGCCGTGCTTCAAATCAGAGTCAAACTAGTGGTGCTATTACTATACCAACAATGGGATCAGCTTTTCGTGATTTATTGAAACAAGATGTAACTAATCTTTTTGTTTTGATTAAATGAAAGAAAACTATAGATTTCATACATATTGTTTAGGCAAGTGAATCGAAAACGCAACCGGAAATAAATATGAGATATCCTGTCTTTGCTAATCGTGCAAGTCAACAAGCTGTTAAATTAGGAAAAAATATTCAATCGAATCGTGATATAATTGACGAAGAACTCGTTAAATTATCAAAAGCAAAATCAAATACTTTATCAACAGTAAACGAATCGACTTCTTCAGTTTCTGGCGACGTTAAAAATGGAGAAACACCTGACCAACCTTCTAGGCTACAATTAATAAAATATAAACAAACAATTCGTGATGAAAATGATCGCCGTAAACATCGAGAAGAACTTGCTGCATTAGCTAAACAAGCACGTGAAAAAGAACTAATCTTACACGCAGATACCTCTATAAAATCAGATCAAGTTCAACAACAACAAAAATCAAATTTATCACAACTGGAATCAGAAAAAAAGAATGTTCAATTAATGCATAAGACAATAGCTAAATCGAAACATGAAGAAGACATATTGAATGATGAACTTTTGTTTCAACCGAGAAGAGAAAGAAATCGAGAAAAAAATCGAAATCGAGTATCAAGATCCCGTTCGAATACACCTTATAAACAAACACAATATATGGGAGATCTTAGTTCAACAATGAGAAGAGGAGATACAACTTCAATGTCAATGACGCTGCCTGGTGTATGCAAAGTATGCGGAAGCATAATTAATAATGATGAAAATCTATTTAAACTTAATACTCAACAAGTTTTTGGTAAGATTATTTTTTGTTTTGAATTTCAACAAAATCTGCATGATAAAAAATTTCACTATTATTCTCTTATTTCAGGTAAACCAACATCAGGATCGGCTGCATCAAGTGTTGCTATTGTTGATGATTGGTTTGAATCAGAACCAAATCCACGCATTCAACAACATGCATCATCATCGTCACTGGATGACTTAGCACCACAATTAATTAATTCAAATCTATTACAACGAAATCTATTTCAGCCTATCAATGATAATGATGCAAACACGGTACGGCATCGTCCACAAATTATTACTACGGATGATAAAACAACGGCTAAACAAACGAAAACATCGCGAATGTCCGAATCTGACATTTTTGGCAGAACATCTGAATCAAATGATCGTTACTCACCATCACCACGAAGTATATCATCACCAGTGACAAAAAAGCGCCAAACTAATAGTCCAGATGCTACTAGTAATCAATCACTCAAGACTATGACACCACCGTCACCTTTACGACGTATTCTAGAATCAACATTAGGAGCAACAGCTTTACCGAATACTGAACGACGAATGTCGGGTTGGAGTGTATGTGAACAATCACCTGACGATTCAGACGAGAACTAATATTTCATAGATGCAGCTCTATGCATTTTCAGAAGTATATAGGATTGGTTCTAGACACACACAAAAAATGATAATATAAGAATCATAGCAAAAAAATATCTGTTTGTACACACACATACACGCAAGTTTTATTTCAATCTACCGAGAAATTAAAAAGAAAAGAGCATACAACAACAATAAAAATAGAAAATAATTCAAGACATAACAATATGATAACACATTTATTGAGAAGTCAAACATACGTACATGCAGAAATATTTGAGAGACACTAGTACTTACAGGATCCAACAAAAATTAAGCAAAAAATCAATTGTTTCTTTTTTTTTCAAGTGAGTCGAACCCCTCGAGGTGAACTACTTAGATCGAGGCTTACTGAGTTCATATCCGTATTCACGAAAGATCGTGTTTATACGACCAGGATAAGAAAAAAAATATTCTAGCCAACAAGAAGAAATAAAACCTGAAATACAACTGACTCTTGTTTCGCACAGTAATTTCGAAGATTTTGTTTTAATTGAAGGACAAATAATCTAGTTTGAATGCTGATGTTGATGAAGATTCTAAATAAACCATAGGAAATTTCTATTGTCAGCATAAAATTTCGTAATAGATGCTGCTGTATTGGAACCCCATGTCGAGCATTGTGACTACCAGAAACAGTAGTACACAGTCGAAAACGCTAACGTATACTATCGTTTCATTGTGTTTATAACCTTCAGTAGCCGTGAGTTGACACTTTCATATGCATCGTACTACGGCCGTGATACGGCGCAAGTCAAATAGCAAAAAATAACTGAAACGACCAAGCTTCTTTGACCTAGACCATTCTTTAAAAAGAACTACTAGCAAAATTAAATTAAAATAGCAGTAAATCAGTTATACTCCCGTCGAATCGGTTTCTTGTTAAAATGTTTTAATATCTGATTTCTCTATTGACGATGATACTCTATCAATATTGCATCATTTTTTTTTTTGAATACAAATTGGTTTTGATCTGTTGTTGTACTAAATTCATGTATAGAACTTTGAATAGTCGATTGTTGTTAAAATTAATTTCTCTTCTCTCATTCTGTCGGTACATATAAGGTGACTGCAATGCAAAAGTGAAGTAGTCTTCGTTTTATTGATTTTGACATATCTTTAGAAGCAACACGACGCGCTGAATCCAAATGTATAAAGTAAATAAAAAAAAGAAACAATATCTGTAGCTGCTTTGAAAAAAGTGGTACAGTTTTCAAAAGGTTGCTTTTCTTAATCTACATGATAAACTGATTCTCAAATGAAGCTGCTGATCATCCAGTTCTTGTTGTGTATATATATATGTGTGTGTGTGTGTGTGTGTGTGTGTGTGTTTGAGAAGTGCCATTTAAATCAGCAGCTCACGAACAGCACGTGGTCACAGAAAAAGGCATTAAGTCATTTTAAAATAGAGATAGAACCTTAATTTCATCGTCATTAAATTAGTCGCATCTTCAATTCACTCAATCCTTGCTGTTCTTCTACCAAAACCAATATCATATTCAAAACCAGCATAAAAATATTCGTTAACTGACATGTACTTCATTGAAAATAATTTGCCATCAAAAGTTTAGCCCAGGTGTCCGTCAGGCGTATTCTGTATGACCCATGTCCAAGAAAACGGTGAGTAAAATGCCGTAACCGGCGTAAAAGTGGTATAAAACGTTGAAAAACGGCGCCGCTTTCCGCCAGGTCAGAAAACGAAGAATACAGCGTTCAAAACGATAACCGTTTCCTAGCAAAAAAATCCAGATCGAACAGTCCGGTCTGAAAACGGTCAGTTCCGGTGATTTTGTGGGAGCAGTATTCTGGTTGGAAATTTTTCCGGTGATTTCCGATCAATTCCTGCCGGAAAGCACCGGAACTTGGCAGGAATTCGCTGGAAAAATCCGGCCGTATTTTTGACTGGAATACTGCTCCCATGCTCTAGCGATTTCCCGTAGGATATGGTGACTTTTCCGCATATTCCCTGGAGTATCCTACGGGATCCGGTGGCCGGAATGTTCGAGCTGGGAAAAGGTCCGTCAAACGAGCTGACGGATTACGTCGAAATAAGGGGAAAATAATGCCTTATTATACTGTTTTATAGCCGTTTCAGGCCGTCAAAGATGCTCGCTCAGACAGTCCTAATGATTGTCCTGGGGAGTTTCGTCCGTGGTTCTCCATAGCTGAATTTTGATGACAAATAATTTTCAATGAAGTACATGACAGTTAACGAATATTTTTATGCTGGTTTCGAATGTGATTTTGGTTTTGGTAGAAGAACAACAAGAATTGAGTGACTTGAAAATGTGACTAATTTAATGACGATGAAATTAAGGTTCTATCTCTATTTCAAAATGACTTCATGCCTTTTTCTGTGACCACGTGTTGTTCGTGAGCTGCTGATCTGAATAGCACTTCTCAAGCACTCACACTCCACATCTACACCCTCAAGAAATGCGGTCAATAGAAACCGAACTAGTATAAAATCTAAGTGAAGACTGAGAACTATCTAGTTGTGTAAAACTTTGCTTGGACCGGTCATGGTTTAGTCCACGAATGGTATTACAAAACACAAAAGATGATCATTTATCACATGCGTTGTACTACTACCAACTTCTGAGTGGTTCACACATTGCAGTTCGTGTTTTGGATGATAACTATATCCACTTGATGCGTATTCACAGTGAAAATTTCAAGTACTACTAATACTTCTTTGTTGACTTATGAATGCGACAAAAATCTAGAAAAATATGTTTTTTGACGATAGTACTCTGAGAAAAAAAATCCCATCTCCTGAGAAGATGGGAAATATTTTTTAAAAAGGCTTGCGTCACAGTTCATTAAACTCTTCTCTCTATGAATATAGATGTACGTGTATACACGATCTTTATTTTATAGAAATGAATGAAATAACAACAACATGTCTAGTAAATATATATATATATAACAAGAGCAAAAGGAGAGAATATCAAGAAAGATTAAAGAAGATAGAGAGTAACATATAATAATAATAATAATAATTATGCCGATGTTCGACATCACTGTAACAATTGCGATGAAGAACTTTCATAATTATTCGTATTCGAACCTTTGAATCTTTTATTGATATTGATCGGTGAAATATTTTCTTGGTTCGGTGTAGGTTTTTCATTTTCATCAATTGCATCAAAAACACTAGTTTTTGTGGTTACAGATGATGAGAAAAATCGACTACACGTATCATTATCATGTTGATTGAATAGAAGTGGTCGTTTGACTATATCAATACTTTGAATCATAGATGTATGATATTCGACAGATGTAGAATTTTTTGTTGTAATATCAATTTTCTTTTCATTCGATGTTGATAAATACATATTAAGAATAGCTGCAGATGTTGATGCATCGGAAGTTGCAGTCGGCTTTGAATCTTTTTGTGATCGAACTTTTCTTGGAGGTGATGGCGTTGAAATTTTCTTTCGACTCATTGGTGTTGATGTTAATAAAAATGGTTCAGAACGTGCAGTATATTCTTTACTCCAAATTGATTTAAGATGTCCTGGAATCACTGATGACGATGATGATGATGATGATACGGGTGAACGATACTAATTGAACGATAAAGTGTCGTAGAGAAATAATCAAACGATTGCTTACCTTCCATTGACTTGGATTAAATTTGTCAACAATACATTTTGTTTTTACATTCAAGTTCCCAATTGCATGTTGAAAAGCAAGTGGTGTCTCATCAAGTCTAAAAGAGATGAAGATATTTTAAAAATGTGATTGTTAGTTGAGTTTTAAATGCTGGCTATTACAAAATTTTAATAAAATCTTTTGGTACTGCAATTTTTCATGGGTTTAACGCTTTCTAATTCGCCTTTCAAAATTTTGTTTCATTTTGAAACCAAGCAAAGTAAATTTAAGAGAACTAGCAAAAATCCTCTAGTCAACGAAATACATCAAAATTATTGAGAAAGAATCGAATGAATATGGAAACTTGCTGTTTTTTTTGTGTTTCAATTTTTATAGACTTTTCCAATTTCTGTGAACTTAATTTTCATTGGTTTCATTACAAAAAGACTTTCTAAAATATATCGACAAACTCTAGTCAACCATGAAAACTGTTTCGAATGAATTCTTCTTAAATTTCGAGATGCCAGCATCTTACTATAACATACTGTCCAGCATATTTCAAGTGTTCACGATCAACATCATCTGAGAGTGGATTAAGTGGCATCTGTATTCTTTGTATAGGGTCATAGACAATTTGATGAAGAAATGCCAAATGTGCTCGTTTAAAGCCTGTAATATAATCATCGGTCACACGCAAATTTAATTTACCAAGATTTTGTGGTAATTGTTTAAGAATCTATTTAACAAAAAAAAAGAATACTATTTGAGAAAAGGCATCCTGACAAAATTACTATATCAATATTTGATATTTGAGTTCTACTCATAACTTTTTTTGCTTTAACTAAACCGATTCCAGTTATATTCTCAAGATAATCACATCCAGATAAGATACACATCCAACGGAATCGTTCGAAACTATCAAGTCCAAATTCTTTTTTTAAATCTAATTTTTCTCGTTCAAATAATTCACCATTTCCTTGATCATCAAGTTTAAATAAAATCTAAAATCATTAATGATTGAAAAACTGAAGTTGTTCTCTGCTGTTTTTCTCTTCATTACTAACATGATGACAACCAAAAAGAACAAGATCGGAATCTTCTGTTATAACATAATCGGCTATTTTTGCTCTATTTAAATATGCTAATTGAGCATCAGCTTCATAAGGTGCAACAATCACATCGATTCCCATAGTTCGAAGAGTCTAAAAAAAAGAAGACATAATGTTAATGACAAGTTCAAAAATAAAAACACATACTCGAATAACATTTAAAACCATGTCAGGTGTAATTTCAATAGCTTTTTGAAAAAATTGTTCAGCTTCACGAGTTTTACCACTAGCAAGAGCTTTTTGTCCACGTAATCGATTTCTTTCCCGTTCACTTCAAATAGAAATCATTTAATTAAAATCTAAAAATTAGTATCTTCTAACCATACTCGCTACGATTAATATTAGTTATTCGTTTTGCTGGTAATGGTGAACCATCAAAAACCATGATAGGCTTTATATTCCATTCAAGTAATCTTTCAACGAATCGTACGACATACTGAACATATCTAAACAAAACAGGAAAATATTGCTTTATAACATGCTCTATTTAAATATATATATATATATATAGACGAAATTACCTATCAGTTGGTTCGTTTTGCACTAATTTTCCAGCACATGCATAAGCACCTCGATGAAGTAAAAAACTTGTATCGACGGCACATGTTGTTCCTTGAAATTCAGCATTTTTTATGCTCACACGATGTATAGCTGATTTAAGTAATGGATGAAGACCTTCAATTCCCATTGTTTATTTTTGTTTGATTTCGGCTTATGTCAAAATAGATCAGCACACGTCTGCAAAATATAAAATCAAATTTCGACGAAGAAAATTTTATCAAACACAAATATCAATACAATAGAATTGATTATATAATGAATAGATTTAGAAAGAAAAAAGACAACGAATGGAAACAAACATGTGGTTATAGGAGTGAAATAACGAATCGAAATAAACGACATACATACATAACCCATAGTATAACAACAGACTTAGCTATACGTTATAGAATAGAATATAGTTAGTTCTTTCTGTTCAATTGAAAGAAAACTATTAGACTACAATATCTCCTTACCTTATTGATTAGTTCACCATATAGATTATATGAAAAGGTAGCAAAAACTTATTTATTGAACAAAACAAAAAAGTTTCCAATTTATTTTATTGAATAAAATAACTATCTTCAAGAGCAGATAGAATTTTAATAAAGAACAAAAATATGTACATCAACATTGAATAAATCTAGTGTCTTATTTTCAAATTGATTATACGAAATTTTGAATTCTTTTTTTTATAATTGATTTTGCTCGTTTGAAACAAAAATTTCGACTAGTAAAACTTTCATATACATACACCATTCCAGAGAGGTATCATTGTTTTCGTAATTATTTTTGTGAGATCATCAACCGTACCATTCGATTTTTTCTCAATTCAATTCGAAAATACTATCGATTACAATAGAATTCTAATTATTATTTATATTGGAGCAGATATCGTACATCATCAAGAATAAAAATTGTTCACATTTACAACGGAAAAAATGCATTGTATACAATTCAAGACATAAATCTATCTTTTAAGCTGTGCTGCATTAAGTTATTTTGTTTAATTTTGATAATTACTTAAAAGTTCATTGTTATGTGTAGTTATGTACTCGATGCTACGAATTCTTCGTTTTTCATATTCAATATGTATCTCTTCCAATTAGTTTTGTATGCATCACTTATTATTCATTATGACTTTCTCAATGCAGTCAATGATAGAAACACTTTTGAATAATTTAGTTCAATTTAATTTAGAGATTACTCTATTCCATTAGGATTTGAATATTTTAGTACGGCGTCAAAATTTTCTCTGGTGTGAACTTGCGTTCATAGTTACTAAGCTCTGTGTTTTGATAATTACTTTTTCCGATAGTATACAACCTAGTATCGACAATATCGATTAAATTCATTTGATTGAAATAGAAGATTAGTTCTTTGATCGTTTTGACAATGAAATTCAATTGTCAAAGATTCAGAGAAGATTCAGTTCTTTCTTCTTATTCTGTATTTTCTTTCAATTTCATTCAATGTATCAGTCGATCACATAAAAAAAATAATATACAAATACAGAAAACAAAAAACAAAACAAAACTTAGCAGAAGCAAAAAATTCACATCTGCCTGAAAAAGAGAAAACAAAAAAGAATTAATCGTGATTCGTTTTGATTAAACAATAATAAACGTTCTTTTGTTTATCTTATAAAAACAAAAGAAATTAGTAGATTTTTATAACAGACACTGATATTATGTACAATAACATAAGATCACATAAGATCAGACTTTTGTTTCGGGTCCCGTATTTAAATGGATAAATGAATCTCTGAGTTTGATCATTGATCGTGTTAATATTGAACCATATGCTTTCGTATACCATTCATGAGAACGTCCCATTAAATCGACACGACTTAAATGTGTTACTTTTGATTTTCCACAACCTAAATTAATTAGAAAAAAAATGATTTGTTTCTGTTTGTTTTTCTTGAAAGAAATAAAAGTCAAGTTCTTACCAACAGATTGTATTAAATACCGAGAAGCTAGTGTAACAGCACGAACTAAATAAAACGAAACATAAAAATGTTTAATGTTTTTTTCTTCTGTCTTCTATAACAAAGAAAAGTATACCAAGCGTTGGTGGACAATGTGCTTTTGGATGTTCAATTGATGTACAAACAAGTACACAAGCATCTCGTTTTTGATTATTCGGATTTTGGGTTGTAATGAACGATGCTATTGCACTTGATGATGCCAATGATGATGAACCAGCAGGAGCTGTCATTACATTAGTATCATTTGTTGAGATTGAATTTTGATAATTTCCATTTATATTTATTTGAATATTCGTTCTCCAACTACGTACTTCACAAAAATATCGTGATGCTAGAGGGGCCTGATGAATGGGGGAATAAATAAATAAATATATATATATATAGTCGATTTTTTTTACAATAAAATTCAAATCTTTTTACCATTGAATTTAGTGTATATTGATAAACATGTGTATTTTGATTTAACTGTTCTATTATTGTACCGGATTGAAAATCTAAAAATAACAATCATAGATAATAGAAAATCTTAACAGATTTTAATTATGAAATTCAACGTCTCCTAGAAGTATGTTTCAAAATTTATTATCTATCAAAAATGAGAATCAATATACTTATTTTTCTCTTCTCAAACTGAACCAGATGAAAATTTATAATAACATAATAAATAAATTAGAATACCATTCCTCAATCAACACAATTCACACGGTGTTTTTTTTTATAGTCGAACTGATCTCAACTCTTTCATTTACAAACATATCGTAAATAAATATTTATGATAATGATCAGAAAATGAAAGCTATAACAAACTCGCAGTAATATTAAAGAGACAGAAAAATACTAGTCTTTAATTTCAACTATTCTAGCTAGAGGAACTTTAAAAAGGATGATTATAAATCTGATTTTTCTTGACTATAAAATTGAACAATTATTCAAGATAGTATTTCTAAAAGTAAACAATTTTAATACGAACCATCATCCCATGAATGTTGTTCATTTAAAAGTCGATTCAATATTTCAATAGGTGGTGCTTCAATTTCCACTGAACATTTCCATAATCCAAGTGGATGGCCATCATCTAATTTTTTAAATGCTAATTCTAATTCATTGTTTTTTCCAAATGATGTCCATCCTTTTAATTTATTAGAACATGATTCACGCATAACTTCAACAATACAGCGATCGATAAATCCTTGATAGGAAGAATTTTTTGAATTTATTGCTGACGATAAAGAAGTTAGAGAATTATTTGTGTCATTCATTAATAAATGTGATGATGAAAATGATTTTGTTGTTGTTGATGATGATGATGGTGATGTTTGACACTGATTTCCATTTAAACTATCATTTAATAACATATTTTCACACGAGGATGATACTGATGGAGATGACGATAATGAACCAATAGAGTCTGATGCTGATATTGTACCGATTTCCGTGGCACGTTGCTGTGCTGTACGCTTACCAACAAGATGACTGGATGAACATCGACGATATTTGTTTATAGCTGGTGTTGTTGTACTTGTTATCGATGTTGTTGCTTCTGATACACGACGAGCTAATTCATCAAGTGTGCATGGTTCACCAATTTCGATATAAGAAAAATGGCATGCTTGATGAAGTTCATCGGGTACAAGAAATAATAAACGGACGTTATCAATTAAAAATGCAAGAATTTCCATAGCTTTACGTTGTTCTTGAATTTCTCTCCAATCAGGCATACCCACTATATTAGAGGCAGCCATTGATTGTGAATGTTTACGCATTGATGCTGATGCTGAATCAGTTAGATCTATACTATGATTATGAGTATTATTGTAATTATAAAATGAAAATAGAGTCGGTGCAAAACACGTTGCCAGATTAATTGAACTCATTTGATTGGTTTTTGAATGTTTAGAAACATCATTTAAAAATGATAAAAGTAAATGTAAAACAAGACGATTTTCATCTGGTAATAGAAGCACAGCGTATTGTAAGGAAAGTAGACGACGTTCATTGTTTAATTTAATTAATGTTGAATCCATTGGTGTTGAAGATGAAATGACAGAGAAATGTTCACTTATATTTAGAAATAGTGGAGATAATTTTATTGTAAATAAACATTCAGGTAATGCACGAAAATACTGTTTTAATACATCAGATACATCGTATGGACTGAAATCATCGAATTGATGAAATTCAAGATCAGATTCAATTAAATCATGTAGACGTTTTATACGATGCGACACACCACTAAAATTAAATTCATAATTATTAAGAATAACGTCAACCGTTTCGTTGTTTTTCTTTTTTTCTTTTTTTTTGTTAATTATTTTTAATCCTTTGGGTATAATAAGAGCATCGAGATTCTTAGTAACAGTAGTAGTAGTAGTAGTAGAAGAAGAAAATAGTAAACAAAGCCTTTTCGAAAACTATACATCGTAGATATTTATCTATATTCTATGATTATTATTAGATTGACATTATTATATAAAAATTCAAATATTTACTATGAACGATTTTGTTTTTCTTCGGACCTATAAAGGAAATTGTTGTGCTCGACTATATATGTTTTATTGAGTATAAAGCGAAGACGTCATATGAAAATAACGATGAAACTTAATACTTTATTAATAATTCTCATCGGCCCAAGCTTGACAAAAATGGAAATCAATACTGATATGATTACTAACATTAGTGAATGATTCGGTTTTGAGTATCGGAGGTTAACAAAAAATGACCACTCAATGAATACTTAACACATCGCTTGATACTTGACGGAATATGACGGATGATGTCGTAAAATGATAAGCAGCGAGCAAAGATTTTATCATAAGCAAACTAGACGCGATTTTTCGGGTTCGCTTTGAAAAATCAATGCCTATTGTATATATATATATATATATACACTTTTTGACATGTTGACTAAGTATATTCGCTTTAAAAAATATGATTTATGTCGCTGAATTTTCGAGATAGAGAATCTTCTGTTCAGTCATTAAATGAAATTAGAATAAGATATTAATCTTTTATCTAACATTAACATTTTTTTACATTTTTTTTATGAAAAATAGCGCAGAATGAAAACTAAGCGTAAAAGAATTCGAATTTTTTTTCAATCAGGTCAGATTTGACATTTAAATTATTAAATTCAACTGGTTCATTTAATCCCTCGCTTTTATTATTACAACGCTAAGGTGAAAGTCAATTCCATATTCATAAATCTCTTACGTTGTAGGTAATAATAATCTTTGCTATAGTCTGTTGCATTGCAAATTATATAGTATAAAGAAGAAAAGAAGAAATCTTTTGATCTATTAACCAATAACATATACTATATATAAATATATTTTCTTTTATTTGACTTCCTTCTATAAAAATATGGTTTCTTTATGATAATTGATAAATTTTATGTTTTCTTGCTTGAAATCATTAGTGAGTACAATGGAGGAAATTTCTCAATTTCTAATAGATAATTTCTATCAATAGAATAGTAATACTGGTTCAAATAACTTTTCTAGTACAAAAGGAATTTCTTTTTTTCTTCTTTCTAATGAACAACATGAGTTGAAATACATTTCCAAGTGAAAAGTCTATACTCAAGAGGTAATTTTATTTCTAATGATTAACTAGCTTTTTCTTTCTATTAGTCACCTGACGATTGATTTTGAATTTCTGAAAGACAGTGAAAATTAGTAACAAAATAGACTAGTTTCAATTTCCTCTAAATTGACGCAAGAAAATTGGCAGGTTTGATCTCAAGTAAAGTAACATGATCCAGTGAAACAAAATCTAATTGAACAGCACATAAATCAAAATATTTATATTGTATCTAACTGAGTATATTAATTTATTGAGGAAAGTTTTGACGAAAAGTAATTGTTACTAAATAGAACAATCAATGAAATAAGACTTTAATTAAATCGTGTCTTAACGAGTTTATTTCTTTCAACGTCGTATAACTTATTGCACTCTCTGAGTAGTCCTCGATTGAATTCACTAAGACGACTTAAAATAGAAAAATTAAAAATCAGATCCTAAGGCAAACTTTGTTGACGTTGTAAGGTCAATACAGAGACTTTTTTTGCTATTGGCTTATATAAACACAAGAGATTTTTCAAGATTTGTATACAAATCAGTCTGTCTATAGGTACCATATCGATTTACTTAGTACCTGCGAATTGTTAGAAATCATCAGACGTTGATAATAAAACGTTCAAACATATTTCTACGTATGAGTGTTCAAGAGTTTATTCAACTATAAATTAAATAATGTAGAAATAAAATTTTAACATCGACTTGATATTTCATTGAAAATGAATTCGTTTTCTTTTAATATAGTAGAAAATATCCAATCGTGATGTTGATAATGCAAGGTTTTCATGGGTTAAATAAACAGTTAAAAAAAAAGAATTTCTTTTTTTTATCAATTAAATCAAAAGAAAAGAACTGTCATTTATTCAATATTATAACGATATGTGATTAACAACCTTCAGATTACAAAAAAAAATTGTATCATCTTTCCGATATTCGATTCTCTTTCATTCCCAACATTCTCGATGTACTCAAGGTTAATATATAAGGATGCGAAGATTAAATAACTCATCGTATCTTCTGCTTTTTTTATTTTCATTAACTTACGGTTTACGAAATATTCCAACACTATCAATTGATGTTCGTCTTAAATATTTCATTGCTGATATTATTGTTATCGGTACTGGATGTCCAGTACGTTGAGTCATCGAAAGAAGTGATACACCAAATACAGATTTTTTAATATCTTTTACTTCACGATGACCCTCCTAGAAATGAAATAATAGTAATTATAGAAAGAAAATTCGGATTTTGCTTTTTGGTTGTCTAAATAAAATTAGAAACGAACTTTTCTTTGTTGATGTCGTCGAATGATTAATTTTGGCACGGCACTAAATGCAGTTACAAGTAAACTTTGTGATGTTGCCACTGTTGTATGAATGAGTGCTGGTATTTGATCGTCTGTATTTGAGGATAAAATTCTTGTTGTATCAAGTAATTCTTGTATACGTATTGATGCTGCACGACGTAAAGCAAATAATTGTCCAACAGACATTTGTCCTAGATGATATTTTGATGAATTAAAACTTGGACGATGAGATTTTGTAAATGAATGCCATTTAACACGAATTTTACGACTAGTTGGTAAACGTGATGGCGTTGATGGTGATGGGATAGTATTTGTTGTATCACTTTCAGATGATAGAGATGATGATAGAGAAGTTGTTGAACGATGTAATGGATCAGTATCAGTTGTTAATGCAATAGAATCAATTTGCTTTTCTACGCTACTTGTATCAAGGCCTGAATCTTTTCTGTCCGTTGATGAACGTAAATGTTTTAATGATGAATGTTTTGTATTATTTTCATCTGCAGATGATGTTGATGTTGTTGTGGGAGAATGATTATCGATAAATGATGGTTCACTTTGATAACCGAGGGGTGGTGGTACATTATCATAAAATGAAAGACGAGTCCAATCATAAACATGAAAATGACGACGAGCTAATAGCGTTGCTTGATGTGAATGTGATTTAGCTGAATGCCTAGAATATGCTGTTGATGATAGTGGTGATGACGGAGATGGACAAATATGATTATCATCGGGCTGAATAATTACAGGAAAATGTTGATTATTTGATAATGTATTCGTTGTTGGTAGTAGTTGTTCATCACAGATCGGTGATAGACGATGAATCGATTTATCGAGAGTCATGACCTTTAAAATAGATAAGTAGATTATTTATGAATTAGCATTTTTTTCAAGTTACGAAAAGAAAGAGAAATATTCTTATCGAACAAATATTTAATAAATTCAAGAAGAAAAAAAGAAACCTTTATTTCACATTCTATTAGCTTTTTGGTTTAGATTTGAGTTAAAAGTTGATATAAGCAAATTATTTAAATAGAGTTCTTACTGTTGCTTCAGTATCGTTCGGTTCTGATGAAGATTCTTCAACAAATAATGAACCGCTATTTGATATTGTTGTTGACGTCGTAGGTAATCTATGGCGTTGACGATGAATATCACCTGTTCTATTACTATTGTTATTATTATTATTATTATTATTATTATTATAGTTGTTGTTGTTGTTATTATTATTATTGTTTGCAGTAATTCTCAATTTAGTATCATGTTGTCGATGTTGACTATAAGTCTTATTTTCTGGACTACTGCATTCAACTTCTTTAGACGAATATCCTGATGATTCATGATAATGATGATGATGAGGTTTTAATAGTGATGATGATGATGATGATGAAATAGGCTCGTTGGTTTTCAATTCCATCACATCTTCATTTAAAGTGGTCATCTAAAATTAAAAAGAAAAGGAGAAGAATTATCTCTAATAAGCCGATTTCTTGTTATTTTTTTCCGCTTTACATTCTTTTTATGACTCGTTCACAATAAAATACATACAAACTAGTAGTTTTCTATAGTGGTCGACGACGCAAAATTAGTTCAACAATCTTCTTCTTCTCCTTCTCCTTCTCCTTCTCCTTCTCCTTCTCCTTCTTCTCCTTCTCCTTCTCCTTCTTCTCCTTCTGCTCCTTCCCTCTTGTACTGAGTATATGCTACTGTGTGCAAGCACGCGTCGAGCATTTTTTTTTTCTTCACCCATTTGGTTTTGCGCTTGTGTGTGTATGTATGCACACATTCATACGCACATACACATACGCCCGCACACTAAAACGAGGTCACCACTACAGCATTGTGCGGAATCGCATATGACAATGGTAACAATGATGAGAAAGGATGACGTTTGATTGTTTATGGATCGAAGCTGCGAACATCTTATACGAATTCTCTTCTTTCTAGTTTTCCCTTGTATGTTCACTAGATCTTATATATTATCAAGAATGATGGCAATGAATAAGACACATGCGATCAAGGACAGCTCACGCACGTCTCTTCGCCACTATACGCATCAAAGCTCATCTCAGTCGGCTCGTTTTTCTTTGTTGGTTTCTTCTGTTTTTTTTTAAGCAATAAGATGAAAACAACTAGTAGTACTCTTAATCCTAAATCGAACGTTGGATGAGACGAGATGCGTGGGTGGTATTTCTTATTTGTATGCCGTACTTTATTCTTGTAAAGAACAAGATGATGATGATGATCGTAAGCAGAAGCAGAAGAAAAAATGAGAAAGATAGTACTTATTATTAGTACTCCGTACTAATACTACAACAGCCAAACTGGAAGCGGCATTGAAAAATCGATAAATCATTTAGTAGTAGTGAACATGTCGGTCTTCCGTCGATTTATATATATATATATATATAGATCGAGATAGAATTGGTGAAAATAACGATATAACTGGCTAATGGTACACAACGAAAAAAGAAATAATGAAGTGACCACTTAAGTCAGCGTCTGCGTTAGTTGTTTAACTGACACTAGTCACTATGTCTCAACTGTCCGAACAAGAGAACACTCACCTCTATTTCTTCAATATATGATTTCTTTTATGATTTTGGGCCTGTCTGTCTAGTAGAAGACGAGACCAAAAGAAAAAGAATAGAAAGAGAATGTGTATTTAGAGAAATCGCATGAGAATCGATGATCACAAAGAGAAAAAACGACAGATTAACGCATGAACACATGTGTGGCGTAATATACAATTATCATTTATCGATACACATATACTCAAAAAATCAGTTCATCGACGATGACGATGACGACGAGGATGATGATGATGACAACAACTATGTAGCTACGAGGAAGGATTATATAAAAAACACAAACTCATGTATATATATATATATATAATGTATATAAATATATGACTATGCGTATATATAGAAAAGGGGAACATTTTGAGCGGATCGGCGGTCAATTGTTGTGTAATCACCACTATTCGACTAATATGCATAGTATTATACTAAGTATATATATAAAGAATCAATCAAAATATGTATATATTGAGTTTTACTCATCTTGTATATGCCATAACTATCAGTTTCATTAGTGTTTGATGTATGGTTTTCGTCTTTAAGAAGTGAATGCACGCATAAGAAATAAGCTTTATGTATATCTTACTCACCTACAGAAGCTACTTTCTTCATCTACATTTCTCGTTCTGTCTCTCTCTCCCTCTATTTCAGAGATAGGTGTGCTTTTGTCACATAGACGTGAATGTGCGTATTTTAAATAATAACGTCGAGTCGATGTAAAAGAGAAGAAAAATATTGCAAAGATAAGCGAGTGAAAGAAGAAAAGGAGAACAAAAGAGAAAACGTGCTTGAGGTGTAATATAGCGATTACAAATCGAGCAGCAGAATTGCTGATTCATAGCCTCCCAAAAAAAAAGAACTGACTGAAAAAGAGAAAAAGAAAAAGTCGAGTAGTTGAGAAAGTATAAGGAAGAGAAAAAAGGCAGACTTTTATCGTCTATTACTTAGTCAAATATTACAAATAAAAATGAACACTATTCAGCAATACGAAATTCGTATCAAGGATGTCTCGCTTTCTTTTAGTCTACATTAACTTTTTTTAAATTAGTTTTTAATAGTGGGAAGGGTATCGATAAGTAATTTGAATATAAGTACTAAAGAACATTTGCATTATTAAGATTGATTGACTGAAGAAAAAAAAACGTACACCTGTTGTTTTATTTAATATGATAAGGAATATTTATCGAGGCTGAGTGAAATATTTTGTTTCTTTTATCAACGAATAATCTTTCAGCGAACTATAGCAACCAACGAAAAAAGCAAAAGGTTGATTATTTCATTAATGCAAATGATTTATTGGGGTTGAAAGATTTTTTTTATTATTATTTAAAAGTTTAAAACATCAATTTTTTCTAAATTGTCTATAAAGTTCACTTGAAAGGTTTCGTAATACACTATAAACAGTAAATGTCGTTATGACATAAGCTTTTCTTTTTCTTTTTTTCATTTCGATTAAAATTTTCATTGACATAAATTTTCTATAGGAAATGTATTCGAACGAAAAAAATATTATTGATTAATATCAATATTAATCATTGGCATTTATAATTTATGAGTAACAATTTCAACAACAAGATCGAATTTCGCGTGCCAAAAAACAAAACAATCTGTTTTGAGTTTTTTTTTCTTTGTCGATTCGTTTGTCTAAGTTAGTCACGTTCGTCTTTGTAAATTAATATTTACACACTAGATCATTCGATAGTGATGATCATTGTGTACATCAACATCATTAGTATAACAAGCTGATATGTAGATAAATTGATAGTTTTGTTTAAAGATTAGAAAATTTTTTAATGACTATGTCTGTAACATGTTGAAAATTCAAAGAACAAAGATAATTCATTCGTTTTTTTTTAAGTTTTCATAAATATTGAATTACATCATCATCTTTTCGTTACACAATTTTAAGTGAAGAGTACATTAAAAAAAACTAGAGAATTTATCAAGATCGATATTAAAAAAAAACTGAATTTGATAGTATTCTTATTTAATACGAATAAGTCCAGTTTGTTCTATTGGCATCGTACAAAAAAAAAGCAATGTAACGTTTCGTTTGTATACCAACGTTTTCTTTTCTTTTCACAAGTATATATGCAAATACGAAGCAAGCATAATAGAATTTCTTAAGTAAGAAACAACAACTTGATTTAGAATTTCTTCTTCTTCTTCTCCTTCTTCTTCTTCTTCTTCTTCTTTTTTTGTAAATGCTGTATTGTCAAACTCTTGTGAATTTCTCTTAATGACACATTTTTGTTGAACACTTATCGTTTCTTTAAAATTTGATTAATTATGAAGAAAAAAAAACATACACGCGTATCTGATAGAAAATTTTCAAAGTATTATTAACTATTATCGCTTGAAGAAATCAATGATATTTCCTAAAGATATATAGTGATATTTTTCTTTCTACAGAATATCGTTGATATATCATCGATTGTATCTAGCACTTGATTGTTTTGTTTGATATCGCTAATACAATACATCTGTTTAGTTGGTTCATTTAACTGGAACATAGTTGATTATATAAATATCAGTTATGTAAAATAAGATGATTATATTGATAATCGATTAAGGTCATTCTTGCGAATATATTTCTATCCTTTTGTTTATGTATCTATACGTATATTGTAACAATATAATATAGTATAGTTATTTTTGTTTTGCTTTAATATAATCACAAACAACTTTCATTGATCATCTCAATAGTTCCATTGTAAAAAATCTGTTTTAATATTCGAAGATATCAGATTACATTCAATATTGTCTAGACATTTGTTCTGAGAAAATAACACTAAAGGGTTTCTTGCTCTCTATTTCTTTGTATCTCTATCTCTCTCTCTCTCTTTATATATATATATATATATATATTATGAATAAATAAATCTAATGTTGATGAATTTGGTCAATCATTCTCTTTTATTATAGCAAAAAAAAACATAACAAAATACTTATTTATGAACGGTTTTTGTCTTTTTGATTATTGATTAATAGAATAACAGCATGACCAGATAGATATACAAACAATTTATAATTGATTTATGTTTAGCCAAGATAGAGCATCTGACTGTAATCGAGGATATGCCGATTGAAGAAATATTTTCAACCATGCTTTATTTAAATAAGAAATATTATTTAATGACGAATAATTTGTCTTGATAATTAGTTGAATAAATTCAAGCAGACATTTTTCAATATCAATTAGTCTTCGAAATTTTCTTATTGATACTGATTTAATAAAATGTTCAACGAGTAAATATTGTTCAAATGACGTTAGAATAGGTTGACCATCATTTAATTGTTGTTGAATAATATTATCGGTTTTAGAAACTTTTTCTGGCTTTCTTTTTGAATTAAATTCACGAAGAAAACGTTTCAATGCATTTTTAATATCTTGCTCTGCTATGGCTTGTTCAATGTAAATAAACGGTATATAATGAACAATTGCAGCTAGTAGACAAACAAAAACATTAGTTCTAAGAAATTAACTATTACATAAAGCTATCTATATTTTACCAAGTGTTGGTTGAATATTATTTTCTTCAATATCTTTCATAGTTTTTAAAAATCTATTTTTAATATCATTTCGATTATTTAAATTTAATTTAATTTTTAAATAATCAATATTTCCTTTCCAATCTTGTAAAATAATAGTTTCAGATAAACGATGTATGTGACATACTGTATCAATATCATGACAATTAATACTCATATCATAAACAGCTGCAGCACGATTTTGATATCGTCGATAAGATATTGGCATGTGCACTGATGAAAGCGTTGGTAATTTACGGACAGTTGATTTTATTGACATATCTAAAATGTCCGTTATTATTGATACGGTTTTGAGAATTTTTTTACACCTTTTTTGTTTTTTGAATGTTTTTTTCATAATGAAGAAAGATGTTATCATCAACAGCTGTGATATTATGAATATTTACTTTTATATTCCATGACTTTTGTTATTCAGTTAGGGCACAATACCCAGTACTATGAAAAATGAATTAGTATATAAGAAAAACAGAATTCATGACAAAAGAATAATCATTCAGAATTAGTAATGCGAAATATAGGTCTGCACACTGCCTGTTTGGTATAAAAATAAATATCGAACGAAACATAACATCTAACTACATGATGGGTGGTCTATATATATTTCTCTTTCTTCTGTTTATGTTGTCATAGAATGAATAATGATGTGAAACGCGTTCTCTTTTTCCTCTATTCAATGTAACAGAGGGTAGCGATAGATAGATATTCGTTTCAAAACAAACCTGTATATATATATATATACATTAGAAAATTGACAGATCGAATAGACGTGCGTACGTTTGGATCTTGACATAGTTGAAATGGTTCGAACAAATGTTTTTGCAAATTTATCAGCAAGATTACGAAATAGTCAAGATGATAATAAAGCAATTTATTATTTGAAAAGGTTTGCAATACGGCTTGGTACACGAAAAACTATTACACAACTACAAGATGAAGCTGATCAAACTAATGAATTCAAACGCACACTAAGTACATTTCAGTTATTGGCATTAGGTATCGGTAGTATTATTGGTAAGTGAAATGTATTGATATGCATAAATATTTGTTTTTACACGCAATTACTTGAATAGGCACTGGTATATTTGTATTGAGTGGTGAAGCAGCTGCTAAATATGCTGGTCCTGCTGTTATTCTTTCGTTTATTATTGCTGCCATTGTTGCTGGACTTGCTGCTTTTTCATATTCTGAAATGGCCTCAATGGTACCAATATCTGGTTCAGCTTATTCTTATACATATGCTAGTATGTTAGAAAATAAATTTATTGGTTACTTATTTTAATAATTAATTTTTTTCATTCATTTTTAAAAACTTAGCTATGGGTGGTAAGTTGTTTTTAGCTTTTGATAACTTAGAAATATAATAGATCAAGTCATGCTTTTGTTGCTGTTGTCATTTACAGAATATCTAGCATGGATTATTGGATGGGATTTGGTTCTTGAATATTTATTAGCAGCTGCTACGGTAGCTGTAGGTTGGAGTGGTTATGTTGTTCATTTTGTTGAAACTGTATCTAAACATAATGCAACAAGATTGATTGTAGAAGCACCAGTTGCTTGGAGTGAAGAATCAAACACATTTTATGTGACAGGAAAAGTAATTAATTTACCAGCAGTAATAATTATTGTTGCACTGACAATACTACTAATAATTGGTATTGGTGAATCAGCGAAAATTAACCTTGTAATTGTTATAATTAAGATTCTTGTTGTTTTGTTATTTATTTTTGCCTGTTGTGGCTATACACATCCTAGTAATTATTCACCTTTCATCCCACCCAATGAAGGTAGTTTTAATAAATATGGAATAACTGGCGTTTTGCATGGTGCAACTGTTGTATTTTTTGCCTATATCGGTTTTGATTCAGTTACTACTACAGCACAAGAAACGAAAAATCCAAAGCGTTCGTTACCTATTGGAATTATTGGTTCGTTAACGATTTCAACAGTGCTCTATGTATCTGTATGTGCTGTCATGGTTGGTATTGCACCATATAAAACACTTGATTCACCAAATCCAATCTCAGAAGCAATGTAACTATAAGATTAGTTTCTTATAACTATGTAACTGATAAGTATGCATGAAAATAACTATATTCTAGTAAAGGTACTCCGCATGGAATATGGCTACCCATTATTATAGATTTAGGAGCTATTGCGGGTCTAACGAGTGTATCTCTTGTTAGTCTTCTAGGGCAATCACGTATATTTTATTCTATGGCATATGATGGTCTATTACCAGCGATATTTGCTAAAGTTCATCCTCGCACTAAAACTCCTTGGGTATCTACAATTATCATTGGTAGATGATAGATATTCTTGTTTTTATTTTCTATCGATAGAAATTTTGACCATATTATTAATTTTTAGGTGCATTTTGTGCAGCATTTGCTGCTGTCCTTCCTTTAGGTATACTTGGTGAAATGACATCAATCGGAACTTTAGTGGCCTTTTTTCTTGTACATATTTCTGTCATTATTGTAAGTGTATCGTAGCAAGGGATTTTGTTTCTTTTCCTTAATAATAAGATTTAGATGCGTTTTACACACAAAGATGTACCACGTGGTTTTCGGGTTCCTTTGGGGCCTTGGGTTTTTCCTTCTATTGGAGCGTTGTTATGTCTTGTACTCATGGTAACTTCTTCTAAAGAAACCGGTATTCGACTTGGTGTTTGGATGGGTATCGGTCAAGTTATCTATTTTGCATATGGTTTTTGGCATTCAAAATTACGAAATTCACAACAACTCGAACCGGTTACGGGTTTCGATAATCTTGGTACAGAATTAGGTGAAGAATCAACAAAAAACGAATATGTAGCAGAGATGGATGTTTTTAATGAAAAACAATTGTAACATGAGACTTTTTTTCTCTTGTCATATAACTAATAATCAGCGATTGTTTTTGTTTATTCTTCATGATAATATTGATTCTAAATTTTATTTTAAACTTTTAAATGTAAATACAAAGCAAAACTAATATTCATTAAATAAATAAAATACTCTACTAATTGATTGTCTTTTTAGAACAAACCGATCTATTAAAGTTTATCAGTTCACTTCATTTTGACATTTAGTTGAGTCTTAAATTTACTATCTACGAAAGATATATTGTACTTTTCTATTGATAACTCCTCATTGAAATGTTTTTTATCATGATGGAAAATCATCTCAATTCGTTTTGCCATAAAATCATAAATATTTCATTTTTAGACATCAACGCTATTTCAACTGTTATAGATAGAAAAATAGATAAGAAAAACATTAGTATCATTATTTTTTCAACAAAAAATATATTTTCTTTCAGGTGATCATATCCAAAATGAAATCAACACAAGAAAATAATTGCACAACACCCATTCGTATTTGTATAACTGATACATTCGCATAATTTTATATTTATCAACAATATATGCGTGTCATGCATCATTTATTGCTTTATGTATCAACTCCTTTTTCTTTGTAATTTTAGTTTTCTTCTTTGTGCTTGAAGCTGATCAGATAGAATTGAATTTTAATGCAAATAGCTACTCTAGAAACATTTATATTATTTTTTGGTGAAAAGAAATAAATAATCGAAAACAGTGTTTTGAATGTGATTGAAGATGTATAGGGATGTAACAATACCAATATCCCAATAGTGTATTGGCATTGTTGCATCCCTATTTTCTTTTCTTTTTCTTTTATAAATATATACATTTTTATTGTTAATCATAAAAAGTTAAATTTTGTATTCCAGATAAAATGGATTTATCTTTTACAGATAATTTACGAAAATAGTTGATGAAGATGATCGATTTGTTACAATAACACTTCTGATTGATATTATTTCAAATCTACTTAATGATCGAAATAATTCTTGAAATCATACATTGTCTGCAAATTATATTCAAGAAACATTTCAGAAATATTCAGCAGCTATGCATTGTCTCTTGACAATCGGATTTAAACAGGCTAGATATGAACAATTTTTAAATTGAAATAATTAACAATACATAAAAATTTTGAGACAAAGATAGAAATTAAAAACGATAATTTGAATTCTTTCTTGTGAATAATCACAGATGGAAAATTTTCTTCTATTTTAATCATTACATCAGTTTATCATCACATACATTCATCTGAATGATTCAGATTTAAACTGCCAGAATGAAACTCTTATAAAATTAGAATAATAAAAAGAAATTTTTCAACAAATTTCATTATTCCGAAAGACAAAGCCTTTTCTTTATTTTCTTTTATGAATATCTTGAGCATTTCAAAAATAAAAACCAGCTCGATTTATGTTCGACTACTTTGAAAAATTTCTAACAAGCCTAATAACATTATGTTTGTTTTGTTCATTTTTATAGTTCGCAGTGTTTTGTTTTTCTAATATCGAGTGAGATAGGATTTATTCGATTCTATTTCTTTCCATTATAAAAATAAAGAAAATGGAAAAATATGTTTTCGATCAAACAACATCAAATGAAAAGCTTGATGGTGTGGGTGAACCCCAGGGTTGCCATCTGATGAAGTCTAAAAAGCGGAAAATAGCGGAAACAAAAACAGAAAAAGCGGAAAAAAAGCGGAAGCTTATATTGTTGCAGATTTGTAATACGTCTGAGAATATTAGGCATTTTTTCATATTTATTGGATTTCTTTTTTATCTCATCCAAGTTTCAAACCTAAAAAAATGATGACTGACGGCATTTGTAAACAATAAGAATTGATTCAATAATATCAAATATTATTCTGTACGTGTGTTTGATATGCAACACGTTTTATACAAAAAAGCGGAACAGCGGAAACTTTCCGCAAAAAGCGAAAGAGGTGGCAACCCTGCTCTGGCCCGTAATTGCAAAAAAATGCGAATTAGTTACGCGTAACTATGATTTTTTCACCATAACTACGCGTAACTGCGATTTTTTCATCGTAGTTACGCGTAACTATGTTGTAATTTTCCGCAATTACGGGCCACAGTGCGATTGCAGTTATGTCGTAACTACGCTGCAGTTTCATCGTAATGAAACATATGGGAGTGGTCTTTAAGGTTCTCTCGGAGAGACACATAAAAAAATTTGGAAAAACTTGGATAAATGTGAACTCAAAGAGGAGAAAGCACGACTTCCGTACTTTACATATTTCATTTGCACTCCCAGATACTTCATCTATATCACGCTTTAATCCCCTTGTAATTCCCTCATACATCCTAGTACTTCCATTGTATTGATTTTCTAGTACTAGCTACTTTAAACAAAAAACAACAAGATATAACATGTGAAAAATAAATAAAAATTAGTGAGAAACCAGGAATCTTGGATATGCTGTATTTTAACTTCAGGACACGAGCCCCAGATGAAACTTGTAAAACTTTCTACTAGTTTCATGTGAGACCTATGCTCTGAAGCTGCGATACATAATAAGCAAGAATACTGGCTACGCCACTAATAAAAATAATACTTTTAACGATATTCATCTTCTTTTAAATAAAAATGAAATATCTTCTCTAAAACTTTCATTTCTGCTTCTTTATGTTTTAGTAAGTCACCCAATTGAAGATACTTCGTAACACCTATAAAATCGGATGTTGCACCTGATATTTTGTATTGTTTCACATGCTGTTGCAACATTTCGTGCTCAATCCGATAACTGGATCCAACCGGATTTCGATCGGTTCCTGCAGGATTCTAAGTAAATCCGGGTTGCAGACCCCTCACAGATCCCTAGTGTTGGGATCCGATCGATTCTTGCAGGAACCAGTCAAAACCCGATCGGTTTCTTTAGGAACCTCGTTGGAATCCAACTCCTGAAATTCCTATCGAATTAGGTTGTTGGATTTGGTCGGATGTTCACCGGATTCCAACACTATGGATCCGTTAGTAGTTCCTCAACTCAGAATCCCATAGGACTTTGTCGGCGCATCGGATTTTATAAGATCCGGTCGGATTCATTCACCTGGGTAGCATCAATAATATGAATGATTTTACAGCTTGGTATTGGTTTATTTTCGAGATGCAAGCTCATCGTGCCATCGATTAATGCCTCGGTCTTTACGTGATTAATCGCATTATAAACAGGACTTTGATTAATGGCCAGGATAGACATATCGGAAAATTCTTACCGCCATGTGAATTAACAAAGAAATAATTCTCAGTGTAATTGTATTTTAGTATGATGGTGTGTGTTCGACTGGTGATATTTCACTTATCTGAAAAGAATATACGATTAAACCCCAGGTCGAACTCGTACGACGGGAAACGGCATCAAAACACCGGAAATCACTGGAACGTGGGAGCAGTATTCCGGTCGGAAAATTTCGGAATTTTTTTTATGAATTTCTGTGCTTTCACCGATCGGAAAATCACCGGAAAACAGCCGAAAATTTTCGTCCGGAATACTGCTTCCGATTTCCAGTATTTCCCTGCAGGATACGATGGCAGTTCTCGTATTTTCCTGCCGGCTCCCGCAGCATCCGTTCCCGCGGAATCATTGACCTGGGACCACTGGTATTCATACAATACACAGGCAAAGGAAGAAAAACTAAATAGCCTAACGATATTTCAGACAGTATATTTATTTTCACTTTTTCCTTTGTTAATCTTTTCTTTACGAAATGCACGCATAGAGGAAAGATATCATTGTCATATCTATTTCGACTTATCCTATAACAAAGAATGAAAGTGATCGAGAGGATAGAACGGGTGTAAATAGACAATTAAACGATCGATCGTCTAGCAATATCCGTTGCACTAGGAAGAAATAAGTTGATATTGATGAATTTTCAATATATATGATGCAAGTCGTTTTTGTTCTCACCATTTATTTATTAAATCTTTCATTAATGATTCTTATAGATCTTGTTGTTAAAAATAAAATATTTATCAGTTGAGTCAATTGTTCAATGTTGAATTTGATTACGAAATAGTTGTTTTCAAAGATATTCTTATGAATTATCCATTGCTTTAAATGTACAAAAAAAATTTAAATTTAAATAAAGAATTTCAAGTAAAAAAATACTTAATTGAAGCCTTTAGATAGGTTTTTATCATGCTGACGGGAAGGTGTCCATGAACTGAGAATTAGAAATTTCTTCTCAGTTCCCCTACAGTTCCTTGCATACTAAAGGTAAACATATGGAATATTCACGATAACTTTTGTTCTTACACTCATTTTCACTTGCAAAATTGTGAGAATCAATAGTTTCGCGCACAAATTATTTGAAACAAAAACAATAAAGCGACTTTCGTGAATAGTGGATCTGTGAGGGAACCAATAGTTGATTCCCATTTCCTCTAGGAATTATCACAGCGGCACTGATAATTCCTCGGAAAGTTAGGAATTCCTATTTCTCAGTTCTTGAACACTACTATTTAACTCACGATCAAATATATGAAATGTCATATTGACACAAGATCGATATTAGAGTATCTTTTTCTTTTCTATATTGATTAAATTATTAGCTAATTAGATGAGCGATTATTCATAAAAATCAATAATCAGAATTTTAACATATTCGAGAATATTGAATAAATAAAATATATTGCGATTCTATCATTGAAATTTTCTCAAGTTATGTTTTATTTGAAATATTATTATTTGTTAATCAAAGAGAGAAAAAAACAACATTTCACGTTGAACAAAATCAAAAAGCTAAAACTATGGGCGAACCTTTAAAATTAATATTACTACAGAATAAATTATGTACATTTCATAGAAAAATAGAATGATAAATCGATATTTCATTGAACGTATATCATTCCGATGATATAGATATAAAATTTGTTAATAATGGTTTTGATTTTGGTAGCACCCCATCTCATTTGTTGAAAATAAAATAAATATGATTGAAAAATAAAATATACTGAAAACGAAAGTTTTACGACTAAAACAAAAACGAAGAAAGAAGCGAAAGAAGAAATAAAAAAAAAGAAAAATAACAAAAAAGGAGCACACTGTATTTTGAAAATCTTCATTATATTATTTTGAATATCTCTATTAAATAATAAATTGCTTTGGAATAAGATATCACCGGTAAAATAACCAGTGAATATTTTAAAGACGCTTTTGTTGCGTAATATTTGATATTGGATTTAATATTTGTGCACGTTTATTAATATTTGTATTCGTTGATTTTGAGTGATTTAAATTTTGATTGTTTTCTGATAGATTATTTGAACTTTTATCAGAATTTAATGATTGCTGGCGTTTTAAAGATGATGAGATTAGTTTTTGACTTGGAAACAATTTATTTGAAGTGCTATTAATATCTAATTCAACATTCAAATATTGATCGTTCGTCATTTCAAGATCACTTCCCTAAATAAATAAAATGAAACTGATGGTTGATTTATTCGACTCGAAGAAAGATATTGATTACTTGTATCAATTGATTTAATTTTTGTTGTGTTTGTTGTACATGGTCAACATTTCCTAAATAGTGACCATTCACCCCCGATAACGAAGTGCCGATGCTAGAATCTTTTTCTATATGTTGAGTTGATGGAATTGTTTTATTTAAAGAATTTAATGGGATTTGAAGTAATTTACGGCGTGTTCGTTTATCATTTATTTGTTTACTAGTATCATTAGATCTATTCGTCGAGATAATTTCTTCGTCATAGGTATTCATTGTTGATAATGAAACATTAGTTTCATTTAAATCTGTTGATGGTTCAAGGTTTTGCACGTTATCATTTTCGTGTTGAATTTGTTTTTGATTTTTCTCAAAATAGTAATCATTCATACATGTATCAATATAGTTTTTTATCATATTATCAGATATTTGTGGTCGTTTTGGTTGAAAATTAGCTAAAATGATAGTTAAAATATTTGTATGATGATCAAGTAATGTTAGTGATCGTCGGTGTTCATATGTATTTTCATTCATAACGGATCGATCAGACTTTCGATGTGTTGAATGAGAATGTGCATGTTTAAGAGAGGCACGTTTAGTAGATGAAAATGGTTCGATAAATGTTCGACGAAACATTTTTGAAAATGAATTTAACGATGAACGAGAAACTTTTTTATGTGTTACAGGTGAATTCAGTTCATTTGATGGATTAGTATTTGTTGTTGTCGATATTCTATTCTCCTGTTTTGTTTTTGTTGATTGTGGAATTAAATTATTCAATGGAAGATATTCTTTTGATAAATTTAAATATTTTTCAAGGATATCCATTCGATTATCTCCATAGGTTGTATAGAAATGAATTTTATCATTAGATAATTCTTCATCTATTGGCCATTGAAAATTTAAACCAGGATCAATAAAAAAATGAATAGGTAGAATATCCAATGTATCTACATCGATTAAAGGTATTCGATAAGTAGCTGAAAAAAACACGTATTCATTAGATATTTATATGCAAATAAAAATTTACATTTTGATGATGGTTTACTATTAATTTGTTCCATGGGTAGTAGAGCTGAAAAATGTGCAGCATCATATGCCAAAAGTATCTTAATTTAATTTTAAAAAAATAGATCGTAGACAGAACTCAATTAACTTACTGGTTGCTTATGGCATTTTTCCGGTGGAATTTCTATTAAAGAAAAGAAAGTTTGTTCTTTTTATTTTTTTATGAAAATTTTTATATTTATTTTACCTAACGGTAAATAGATTCCACCGAATTCAATAGGTGAAATAGCTTCACCATCATTCGTTCGTAATAATGTATCTGAATAGATAACAATCGGTCGACGAATATTATTTGCAAGAACATAAACATGAAATTCTTCTAAACTCTCATAATATTGTCGAGTTGATTGTGATGATGATTTTGTTGAAAGATCTGTATTTGTTTGAGAAGATTTTGAACCGTTGTTGATTCTAGACGAATAAATATATTAGAAATCAATTTTTTAGAGTTATTCAACATACTCATCAGCCGAACAGTATGAATCGAATGATTTTGTTTGTGAAACACGTGGCTCAGCTGATGATAATCTTAATAAACTTTTCCATTCTTCATTCCATTCTTCTTCAGAAAAAACCAGGTCATACTAGCAGACAATAAGATGTAATATCTTTTTTTAATGAAAGATTAACTTTTCTGATTACTTTTTTATTTTGTACGGATTGAGCCCAACGCCAACGTCGATAAAGTGAATTATTTGGTTTAGATGTGATCAATGTTTCATTTAATGCTTTACGCATTGACAATGAATGATCATGACAACCCCACATTGCTAAACAATAGATTACGAATTGTCAATCATTTGTATCAACTAAAACTAATCGAATTTGTCCATGCAAAAACTGTCATTCTCATCGTTTTCCAGAAGGATTTCTAAAACCGCTTTTGATTTCTATTTGCGTCAGAAATCGAGTTAACTAAATTCAAGTATTAACATTCATTTTCATACAGTAACTCATTCGACATTACTTTGACATAAATATATATATAACTATTTTTTTAAGCTAAAATAAACTCTTTGAACAAAATTTTTTACCAAGTGATGTTGCATGTAATAAGCAATTTCCATCTCCACTTGTTACTAAAGGATATAGTTTTGCACATGGTAATTTTTTATTAACCCACCAATTGAGACGTTCTGAAAACAGAATTATATAATTAAACTATTTAAGTTTCTTAATTAAATATTCTTAATGTTATACTTGTTTCTTCCAATGATACCATTGTTGGTATATCAACAATATTATCCATAACACGAATACGAATATCTTCTGGTAACTCATATAAATTTGGTAATATAAATGAAGCATCAGTATCATTGTGATCAATTGCAATAATATCATCCTTAATTAATTTTTGACGATAACTTTTTGATGGAGTATCTGGTTGATATTGCTCAAAAGTTTGATTTTCTGATATATTTGACGAAGCTTGATGTAATATTGAATAATTTGAAGTATCAACATCTAAAGTGAATAGTATAAAAACTATCGATTATGACCTTTCAAACTGCTTACTTGTTTGTTGAAGTTGAGCAGATGCTAATGAATCGTATATATGATGATTCCTATTAACAGAATCATTATGAAATGAGTCTTCATTAATATTCTCATCATGATGTGAAGAGTAATTATTCATATTTTATTTCTTATCTGACATATTTCATAAGAGTTTTAATCAAAGATGTTTTCTATCGGCCAATTGAATATTATCATTAATCTGAGATTATTTCAAGTGCATATAAATTTTTCTATCTTCCATAATATTGATATATTGACAAACATGTTTGATTCATTCCGATATTAGAACAAATGATTTTGTTTATTTATTTACTAATTAATTTCGTTCAATATAATAATATTAGTGAGAGAAAAAAAATGATAATTATCTATTCGTAATAAAGATGAATTTGAAAATTTTGATTTACCATTCTAAATAAATGGAACAGATGTCACTTTCTGTTAATCATATGTTTTCAAATATTCATTGGTTCATTTCTTTTTGTCAGCGATGCTTTCTTTTGAATGAGTACACACTGTAAAAAATGCCATGTGTCTAACGAGACATATTATTCGTCTTAAATCTTATTCAGACGCGAAATACGTCTTGTTTTTAGGCATGTAGTGACTACAGACAGGAAAGCATCTTACGTTCATCTTTCTCGTAAAACATTGTTATAGCTATTGACCAATAGATCAGTATTTTTACTTTCTTTCGTAGCTATGAGAATTTACTTTCGGATGTGAAACAAAGAGTCTTATTTGATGTCTTGAAAATATTTAGGATTTCACTCTTTCCAGAACTAGTTTTTCCGATGACTTCTCTGCCGTGAACTGCTTCACATTTTAACTCGAGTTGAGGACATTCGTGGTTTTGAAGAGATCCATATATCTTGATTCGATATCTGAAGTGAAGGGGCTTTAAGAATATGGAAACCATTTTATCGAAATATCTTTTTTTTTAATTTCTAATATATTTTCAAGGTTTTTATTTGCTTTCTAGATGATAGAAAAATGATCAAAAATAACTGATTACAATTATATTTTAATATTGTATATTTAAAAAAACACTTCAGTCTTTATTTTTCGTTTTAGACTTGTGTTACATGAGTTTTCCCAGACGCTTCTATCAATCTATGGTTCACTAATTCAAGAATTCATGTTTTTATACCAACATTAGATATTAGAATAAATATTCTTGATGAAATAATTTTTGTACATTTTACTTGAGTTAAAATTATATTTAAAAACTACAGAAATTATTTAAAATTTTTTTTATATATATTTTTTGATGTTTAATGAAATTCCTCAAAAATCAGATTCACTCAAATAAAATATTTTCGAAGATAATATTCTATTCCACAAGAATATCACCTTCGAGGAATTTCATTAAACATCAAAATATATATATATATATATATATATATAAATTTTAAAATAATTTCTGTAGTTTTTAAATACAATTTTAACTCAAGTAAAGTGTAAAAAAATTAATTCATTGAAAATATTTTTTCTAATATCTAATGTTCATATAAAAACATGAATTACGTTGACACTGCTACCAGTGTATATAGAAATTGTATGTAGCTTATCTTGACCCGTACGTGTCCGTGTCCCAAATCGGTTATCCGCAGACACGTGAGGTGTCTTGTTTAGACGAACGAATCGTCTTATTTATACACTTCATGTGTCTTGATTTTTTACAGTGAGATTATTGTTTTGACACAAAACCATTGAAAACAAATGAATTATTTGAAGAGCAAGTGTTAAATGATAGTTTTCCTGATAGACAATTCTAAATTTATAATAATGAACTTTAATTATTTTTAAGACTAAGAAAATAATTGAACAAAAAATAATGATCTTTACATCAGAATTATTTGATGAAGTTATAACTGCTGTTCTTTGTTCATTTAATCCAAAAACAACAAATAATGAAAAACAAAATGCATTAAAATTTCTTGATGATTTAAAAGAAAATCAACCAATACTTTGCTCAACAATATCATTTGAATTAATAAAACAAACAAATAGTCAACCAATACTTCATCACTATAGTTTAAATCTTCTTGAATCAATTATAAAACATAAATGGAATATATTAAAACTTGATGATAGACATTTAATCAAAAAGCAACTATTTGTGATTATTAATAGTACTTATTTAAATCAAATATTTATGGATCCCATACATATAAGAAATTCTTTAGCAAAATGTTTAGTTGAATTGATTAAACGAGATTGTTTTGAAAAACTTGATACTACACTAGATGAATTGGTTAATATGTTACAAGGAATTACTCAAATGCAAGGTTTGTTGATCTATTTTGAAATAACAATAGCAGCAATGAATTTTTAGATCTGAATAGATGCCTGTAGTAAAGCAAAATAATTAGATTGATTTTTTTGCCGTTTATTCTTTTGTGTGTGAATAATATAGAAGTGAAATCATTGTTTAAGTCCTAAAGACAAAAGTTTCTGTAATATCTGAAAAATAATTGATTAATATTAATTTTATAATTGTAAAATCGTGGACCATAGTCTATATTTCGCGAAACTTCAGACACTTCGTATATTGAAAGTATTCGATATTATATATTTCAGAAATACGGCTTCGTTTCAATTGCTTTAATGTAACAGAAAATATGTTGAATGACATTCATTTTTGCTTCAAATTTTTTAATCTCATAAATTTTGCTTTCGAAATATTTATTCGACTCCATGACTCATTAATGATTTATTACTATTGAACAGAAGTACAATCTATGTCCTTTTCTTTTTCAAGAAATTATATTCTTTGCTAAAAAGCAGATTTCTAGGTATGCCTTTGAGCTCTTGGTATTAACACGATGATCACTGACACACTTCTCTTGCTTTTTTTCTACAAGATTGTTTTTATGACAACATCCAGCGACTAATAAGAATGGATGGAAAAGGGAAGAAAGGAAAAATGTCGAAAACAAGAATATGAGATGAACATGAGCATGTAAGATTGAATTGAGGATGAGGGAGACTTGTACTTCAATATACTCTCGTTTTCAGTATTTCTATCCATCTGCATGTGTATTAATTTTGTTTTCGATATTTTTCCTATCAGCCTTTTCCCATCATACCTTATATGTCATCTAGGTTCTTATCCACTAGTCTATTAGTGGTCATATACGTTGAGTTTATCTTTTCAAACCTTGAATTTTCACTAGTATTCACTCTACACATTTTTAGTATAAACATTGAGATTTACAGTAAAATATTTAATATAAATTCAATTTTCTTGAGCATAATCTATACTAGATGAATTCTTTGAGAATAATAAAATAGATTGAAAATTTTCTTTTGTAGTAGGCATCATAATGATTGATCTTCTCGTCTCGGACACAACTATATAGCAAGTTAATCTTTTCTTTATTATAGAGTATAATTCAACTCAACTTGAACTTATTTTACTTGTTTATCGCTTTCTTAACGAAGAACTCACAATCTATGGCCAATCGATTCAAGCACAACGTCGTCGACAAATTCTAAATCAAATACAAAAACGTGTAAATGATATTTTACTATGTTTAATTCGTATATCAAATGATTTACTGACTGCTCCAGAACAACATGAACGTTTAACACAAACATGTTTACTATGCGTAAATAGTTTTCTTACATGGGTTGAATATAATCATTTTGAACAATATGAATTATTTCTTTGTGAATTATTTCTAAAGTTCTTTCAATTGAATTCTGTTAAATTACGTCATGCATCATTTGAATGTTTACTAAGTCTCGTTAATAAACGTTTAGCACGACGACAATTACAGCAGCAACAACAACAAAGAAATAAACGGATTGCTTCGTTACCTGCAGCTGCATTAAATTGTCATCAAGAAAAACTTTTTCTCAATTATTTTCTTGGAGATAATACATTGGAAATGTTCTATCGACTTCTAATTAGTCCAACAGTAAGTGCTTTGATTTTATTTAAGGACGCATTTCTCATAGTTTTTGAGAAACGTTATATGTTTATCCTCGAATGTTTTTGGGATCATTGAAAAAAGATATCATCTGATATTTTTATAATTTTCAATAGCAGTTCTACAGCCTGTTGTCTAAATATAAAAATGATAGAGTCAAAATTGTATTTCCAAAAGTAACCTCCGTCTAGATTGAGGGAAATTACTAATTCATGGTTGAACGGTTAGCAAATGAAGAATTACTGGGCTTTAGTTGCAAACAAGAAAATTCAATCAACTATCGAATGAACAGAGTAGATTTTGAATTTTATAGAGAGAAAAATAGTGATATGCTTCGTAGTCAATCGTCTTTCTGGTGTACTATTTTCTCAAAATCATCAATATAATAGACATTGGTTGACTGATTATAAAATAAGTATTATAAGAATTACTAATTTGAATCTCGAGATTTAGACACTGATTACATTTTCTTTACGGATCCGACAATATCGTTTGAGTTTTGAAACATCAAGGCTATTTCTTGTGTATATCTTGCAGGATTCACTTGAACAATTGCGTTCGATAGTAACAAATGATCATATGAATTGTTTAAAAATGTTTGGTCAATTCCTAGTTAAATTATCAAATTATCTGTTACAATTGTTTCAACAATTAGCAACCAAATCTATTGATGATAATGAATTTTTAACGTTTGCTAATGAACGTACGCTTTCATTTTTGCAATTTCTCCTCTTACTGAATCAACATCCATTCCATTTATTATCATTGAATTCTTATCAAGCATTAAATTTATTTATCATTCGACAAACAACATTACTGTCAAATGAACAATTTTGTTTAAAGTTAATTTTTAATTTAAAACAATCGTTACATCGTATTCATTTTCCATCGTCATCAGTGACATTATTATTGACAGATAATGAAAATCAATTATTAAAAACACAAGACATGCACAATCAGCAACGTTTCATCTATGCATTATTTGAATATGATAGTGAAGAGCAATTCTTTTGGAAGTTTTTTTCTCAATATAGAAGTGAATTACAGAAATTAATCAAATCATTTATTGGTCTATTTTTTACTGAAAATGTTACAGGTCAGTTATATAGATAAAACGAATTCATTTAACTTTTTTTTATTCATGTACGGAATTTCAGTCTAAAACAGTTTTGATTAGAACTGAGAATGACGATTAGTTGAAAGCAACATAAAATATAATTTAATCTTTATCCCATTATCAAAACTTATTTACCGAATATCTATATATAGAAGAAGAATTTAAGTTTGAAATCGATTTTCACTTGAGAACATGACATCGATAGATAAGTTTTTCACAAAATGACACTTACAAAAGAGGGTTAGAGGAATTTAGTCTCGACTTGACAGTTTTGATGAAAAAAGGAACAAACTTTCGTTTGATCCTAACTAAGTTAAATTTGAATCACTGTTCAAAGAGTTTTCACCGTATCAGTACGCAAAAAAACAATTTTTACACATGTGATTTTTGGTATTATATTTCGAAGAAATTTTGACTCTATCTTAATTGAGGAGAAGTTCTTACCTATTTGACGAATTGCTTTCTTTGATTCTAAATGCTAGTTATCAGAACATGAAATAATAAAACCTCCAGTTTTCAAGAACATATTTTCGTACATTCTATTGATTAGGAAGATGAAAAAAAGAATTTTATAATTCTATTTAAATTGCAAATTCTCACGTAAGATTGAAAGTACATCACTATACTTCTAATTTCGATATTCTCATCGACCTATTTTATCAATATATTAACTGATGGTTTCTTATTTTGGCTGTTTGATAGATATTGAAATGAATATGTTATGTTTAAAATTAATTCTTGAAAATCTTTTCATCTATCTCGAATCTCTTGTTCAACGTACACCAAATAAAACGTCAGATTCATTATCAACATCATTGTCTTCAAAATACCTGATCATCGAATGGGAAGCATGTTATCTATTAATTGATCATGTTTTATTTATTGTTCGTAAAGAATTATTTTCTTCATCAGCATCAGCAATAAAATTTCAAGAAAAATTTCAATTATTATTGATAACACCAGCAATAAAAGAACAATTTTTACGTACATTAAAATTTTTATTACAATTCACACCCAATTTAAGCGAACACATTCATGGACATGTTTTAAATTTACTTTCATGTATGTTTTTTATAACAGAACATGATCAAGCATTAGCAATACAAATCATTCAGCGTCTTTTGACAACATTTCAAACATATCAAGAACAAGCGATTGGTATGGAGCTATGTTCTTTTTGTGTAGTATGATTTAAAAGAAATGCTAAAACAGACCAGCGAAATATATGGATTTGACAGTCCAAAGTCACAGATGAATTTATCATACGACTATAGATCACTGAGTAGTAAGCACGCAGAATTGGGTAACGTTAAGGATTTAAGTATGAGTGAAGAGAAGACTAGGTTTACACTTAAACCGTGTGAGTAGTTTTTGTCTAAGTGAATAAAAATGTCTTTGTACATATTGAGCCATGTGCCATAAGATTTTTTCGTCAGGAATAGGACTATAACAGTTCGGAAACAGTTCCGAACTGGTGAACTGTTCAAACAGTTCTCTCGAACTGAGCTGAACTGTTTGAACCGGGTTCGTGAGCTGGAGCTGTCGCAGTCCTAGTTAGGAAAGAATTGAAATAAAGTTGATCGAAAATCTCAGACCCGATGAGTCTAACTTTGAAGTATTTTACAGGTCTTAATAATGTCTTAATACACTAAATGATCCATTGACTTGCTCTCGTACATAGACGTCATATTTATGTCGTTCTATTAGATAAACTATCTTCTTACCGTATTCCTTGATAATTTATGAACGTGATCACAAAATAATATTTTCCTTAAAATAACTAGAATACAAAAATCCTCCAATAATTTAATCTCGTGCGAATTGTACAAAACGCTTTCATAGTTTTCATTTAAATAAATGAATTTTATTCTTAATAGCTGGCGGTGATAAAAATCAATGTGAAACAATGCAAACACAATCATCAAATGCATTTCTTTATCTATGTAAAAATTTTACTGCTAAAATGATCGAGTATTATTCTGAACTGTTTCCATTTCTTTGTCAACTATATAAAAAAGAATTTCAATTAACAAAAACATTTCTATCCATAACAGTCGATGAGTTGTCATGTCCAACGTTAAAATTGCTTGATGCAGCACAGATATTATTTTACCATAAATTAACTCATGCAACAATATTCGATAATAATCAATTAGAAGAATTTTATGGATTTATTAAACCTATTTTTGAAATATTAAATATTTCATTAAAAACTGATACATTAACATTATTTATTGAATATCTTGATTTATGTTCGAATCAGCTTGAATCTACAAATATAATACGTTATCGACGAAGAAGTTTAATGCTTGCTTTACACTGTTTATGTTTAATATTACGTTTGTTTAAACAACAACAATTAGATTTCAATATTCGTTCCAAACTTTCGATATGCCTTCGTCCAATTTTATTTGATTATATATTAAAAGTAACACAATTTTGTAATCAATTATATGATAGACAAATAAATCCATCGTATGATATATTAAAAGCAAATTTAACATATAGTGACACAGAAAGACAATTATATTTGGGTACATATGAAAGTAATAATATGGCAAAAGCAACAATTACATCGACGTAAGAAAAATTTCTTATATTCTCTATTGAACTATTGATACTCTTTAAAAATGATATGAAAACTAGATATCTTCTATAGCTATAAGAGATATTTTAAGAAATCTAGGAAGCAGATACTATTGGTTAAAATTCGAAATCAGAGATTTTCTTCGTCCACACGATGACTAGTTATAGCAAGTGAGAAGTTTTGCATAGAGGATTGATATATATATATATATATATATATATATCCGAATTTATTGCACCTCTTTATTTTCTAATCTACAATAGAAGAGGAACGAAATGATAAAAAGTTTACTTAAATACTGATTTTGAAATTTAAAACAATAGGAGATTCAATAGTATAGTACAATATTTTGTACTCATTCCTGAAATGATTAATATCTCTGTAAAATAAAAATTCCTTCTTACAGAACATGAACATCAGGTTCGAAAAGCATGACTAATCACATGATAAAACAATTTTATATCCTTACCAATAAAAGAATGTAAAAATCTCATTATTCTTCGATAAAAACTATCATCTACATCTGTTACTCGCATGTCATATTCAAGAAATATGTATGTTCGATCCTATTCTCATAAACAAAATAAGAACAGTTGCTTTTGGCATTCGTCAATACTACATGTGCCTTCGTTTATTCATCATTATTGAATATGACAGACAAAAAAACTAATATTACCAAATCTTTTTTTGTTTGAATTCAGTTTGACATATATATAATTCGAAATTAAGAATAAAACTATTCGATTTTGCTTAGTGTTGCACCTTCAAGTACTCCAGCGTGTTATGTTCGCTCTCAAGCGACATCCAATGTTACTATTGACGATGAACATCTTCGCGATTATCTTCATCGTCTATTCGATATATGTTATCAAATAAATGGAATTTATTTTGCTTATGATACCGATTTATATTATTTAAAGTTAAACGATGATAATTATTTATTAACAACATATTTACAAAAAACTCTTTTTGAAAATTTCAATACTCTTCCATCATTTCGTCTTCGTATTGTTTTAAGACATTTCTGTCGTTTATTTGTTGAAAATTATATATCACCATCAACTACTGATAAAGAAACAATTGATGAATTGTTTTTGAAATTTCTTAATGCATTTTTACCTTATATTCAACAACGTTTAACAACAATGTGGAGTAATTTATCAACAACAGCCATTAATTATCAACAAGGCCAATGTTCAGATGAAGTTATTGAAGAATGTGTTTGTGTTTTAATTACACGTGATTTTATTGATATCATAAGATATTTCATATTTAAAACAATACCGGGACAAATAAATTCGAATTCTTCTAATAAAAAAAAGAATAAAACTAATAGCGGACGTAATAATAGTGAAAGTATGTGTGAAGAAATAAATACTGATTTAGATCAAATTGATGAATGGGATGAACAAAATACAAATAATAGTATTAGCAATAAATTATTGAATAGTTCAAATGAAAAAGCTGACTATAGTGATCTGTTTATGAATATGATTAAAATGTCTCGACAAAGTAAGTTAGTAAACTATCAAAATTTATTTACTAATATCTTATCAACTAAGTAAAACTAATAGTACTGAATACCCTAATTCTAATTTGATTTTTAAAGAAATATCAGGTGAAATATTTCTATTATTAAATTTCCAAACTATCGGCTGTCATAATTACATTCGCTGAAAAAATTTGAAGAAACAATAGAAACATTCTATTTTCTGAAAAATTTCCAATACTTTCTCTCTTTTTAAACTATATGAACTTCGACACATTGATTCTTTTACATGAATATCAACAAGTGACAGCGCTTATCAGTGAGCAGATGATAATGATAAGAGAAAAGGTGACTTTTTACTAAATGAAAGAGTGTGCCAGCATAAACGTTCTTCTAGCTATATTCTCAATAACTAAGGTAAAATTAATTGCCATTTCTTAATCTTTGGTTCTTCTTGTGCAGCAGATCTAAATAAAAACTTCCATTCAATTCTGATAGTATACCACTACGAATTTTTTTCTGAATACTATGCCTTTGAGAAGTCAACGAAACCAAATCATCCCAAAGATATTATTTTTCTTGAAAATTGAATATATTATACGATGAGTGTTCTATGATTTTTAAATTGAATTTAAATTTTTAAAATACGGTTCTTATGAACCATTGTACATGAAATTCTTTTTCCATATGGTATCTATATTTTATTTAGATTCTACATTGGCTTTACATCTTTTCAGCAATCTCATCCGAATTCTATTTGAATGTTTAACTTTTCCTGATGCCTATTGTATTAATCGCTTTTTACCGATTATTCTTCCAATTGCAAAACTCTATACAGATATTATTGATAAAAATATGGATACATCTTCATTGATTGATATAAAATTATTATTTCAATGTTTACTAAAAGCACTTGAAAAACATAATGAAAATGAAGGTGTCAATACAAATCTTATATCATTAATTGGTCATATATATGAATTATGGTATAATCGATATGGCCAGCAAATTGACTTGATTTTACATCAAACAGTTCCACAAATTAATATTGAATTATTAAATACATATAAAACACGATTAGCAACCATTAATGATAATAATAGTAAAAAACAGCAACAACAAATCACCGAACGTGAACGGCGAGATACATTTAAAAATTTATTAAATCCAATCCTATTGTCACCAATATCAAGTAAAACAAAAGAAGGATTGAATTCAACAAATCCATTTAATATGTAACAGTTCTATTTGCTTAAGCTTTCGCTAGTCAAATAAGGCAACAGTAGTTATGATTTCATGTATACCAGATTCCATAAACTTCATAGTTATCTTTTTGTTCGTGTGATATTTTATACTTTGAATAAAACTTTTCAACGAAAAACAAAAGTATGATTTGTTACGGGGTTACCCTCACATATTATTATGTCATTTCTTTTCTTCTTCTATCTATCTAGTCACCCACCACATCTATCGTCATATACTATATAAATGTATAAATATATATATGTTGTCTTCTCAACGGAGGAGATATATATATATATATTGTTTGTTTTGTAGTTAGTTTTTCGATTTCCAATAAACAAGAACGGACAACAACGAAACCCCTAATATTTGGTGCCGTGACCGATTATTTTTATTATTATCAATAATAAAAATATTACCAGAGGACATTCCTAATTCGAAGTGACCTGAAAAAATAAAAATTTGGAAATTAATTAAAGGAAATTCAATTTAAATTACCTGCCACAGAAAAAAAGAAGATAAATTATTAAATTATCAACAACATGCAAGATTCAGCAATAATGATATGTTATCGTGAATGTTTATTAAATCTAAAGAAATTCAATGGTGGCGAAGAATATAAAATTTTACAGTTTATCAACAGTATCGAAAAAATTGGGAAAATGATCGATGCAAATGATGATATTTTATATTGTATGTGTATGGCAAAATTAGATGGTGAAGCAAACGTTGGTACGAGGATAACTTATCATTAATTCAATGGAAACAATTAAAATCGGCATTATTAGAAAGATTTACAACGTCTGATTCATCATCGCAAATATTCGAACAATTAAAAGAACGTAAACAGAAACCAGATGAAACAGTTACATCTTATTATGATGCTATTATTAAACTTTGTCATAAATATGATACATCTATGTCACAAAGAATGATGATATCATGGTTAGAAAATGGCGTTAAAAATTCATTAAGAATTCAAATTAAACGGCAAATGAAGTCATTATCTGAATCAGCTAGAACAACACAAGCGTTTTTAAAAATTGCGAAAGATGAAAATATTCCAGAACCTCAAGCAACAGCACCGTATGTGCCATATTTTGCAAATACAGCATCAACAACTATTTATGCATCATCAACGTTACGGACTTCTATTTATATAAATGTTTAAGTAAATAATAACCAACATCAAGCCATTGTCGATACTGGATCTGCAGTCACCATTATTAATCAACAATTCTTAAAAAAGATTTATCACACGGACTTCGTTTACAAGAAGAAATTACACAAATCAGCTAACTGTACATCTATTAATATTATTAGTGAAATTCAACTTGAAGTTAAAATACAAGGACATCAAACTTTAATTATAGCGGATGTTGCAACGAATCTTATTACTGATCTATTACTTGGAAACGACTGGATTATACAAAACAATGTTATTATTGGTTCATTACAACGGTATCTTACTCTCATTGATAAGAACCGTCGCGAATTAGCAACAGCTTCATTTGTTCAACCTTAAAATCTTCAATTTAGCGCAACTAATCGTCAACGAACACTATCAAACAATACTCAGCTGGGGCGTATGTCATATCAGGCTGAATTAAATAATCATATTATTTTACCGGTGTTATCAGAAGATGCAAATTATCAACCAACACATTTTAAATCATTTAATTATAAGAGGAACAACACTCAGAAGAGTGGTTTCTGTGATTCATCACTTCGTGAAAAGAGGAAGGTCCGATTTACGGACTTTACCTGTGGAAAAGAACATCACGAAGAATAGCAACATCAATGTCATGTTTGCCAAGAGCAATTTTTATCACGCAATACTTTACAACAGCATTTGCTTCAGAAATGTTATCCATCAGCAGCATCATTAGAAAAAGATACTATAAATATTTTAGATAAAGAAACATTGAATTACAATGATAGAGAAGGGGGTCATGCACGAGATGAACCTTCAAATGAAATTGAAAATATGTCTGATGATGGCATTCAACAAGATACAATGAACGATCAAAATCAACAATATATAAATCATAAACCATAAACCATTAGCAAGAAATCAACGACAAAATCGCGAACATCGAGCTAAAAGATATCGATATGAAATAATTCGGAAAATTTATCATAAATTTACCATTACAGATATTAAAAAAATCTTAATATTTATGGATATTCCTTACGTGAACATCAATGCCATCGGAAGCACGTTATTCTTGGGTGTAAAAAACGAGCAAATAAAAAACAACATTGACAAAACNGGGGGGGGGTCGACTGTTACGGGCTTACCCTCACATATTATTATGTCATTTCTTTTCTTTTATCTAGTCACCCACCACATCTATCGTTATATACTATATAGATGTATAAATATATATGTTGTCTTCTCAACGGAGGAGAGAGAGATATATATATGTTGTTTGTTTTGTAATTAGTTTTTCGATTTCCAATAAACAAGAACGGAGAACAACGAAACCCCTAATATGATTATTCGTTCTTTTCTTGTTATTATTAAAAGATTTTTTTTTTGAGATAAAAAGAAAATTATTCAAGAATGAATCCATTATCTATGTCATTTGATGAACAACGTGATGTTAATTATCTTCAATTTGATCCAAAAACCGTGCTAACTGATTTACAAAAGGCAATACCTGCATTGGATCTTGTTGGGCTTGTACATAGCAGAAAATGGTAAATGTTAACACAAGCCTGTCGCGTGAATCAATTCTTATGAAGGATTTTTTTCCATTTGCTAGGTGTTGTGAAATGCTTCAATGTATTACTATAGGAACAGCATCGACGGAAGGTGGTGGCGGTGATGAATTAGATGATGGAATTAATTTGAATATAACAGCTAGAGTAAGTTTGACTTTAATCATATAATAGAAATGTGATTTTTTTTCTTAAGATAATCTTTAGATTTTTTAGTCTAGTGTATTTCTATAAAGATAACATATTTTTTGTTTTGTTCTTTTTAGGAATTAGGTACATCATCGAGTTTGTATTTAATGGCTAAAAGCTATTTCGATCTTCGCGAATATACCCGGTGTGCTAATCATTTAAGAAATTGTACGAGTGGATATGGTTTTTTTCTTCGACTTTATGCATTATATCTAGTATAGAAACAATAATATTTCTATTTGCATTATTATAAGAATGACTTTTTTTGTCTCGTTAGGATGGTCTTAAACATCGTTGTGATGATTTTGTTGATGTATTTCGTAAGTTCGAATTCTCGTTCGATATATTTTTAAATGACGCTTTTACTTCTAGCTGATACAGCTAGTAATCAAAGACAAGCTACGAGTAAGTCTCTTGTTCTGTTTTACAGCTAGATTGATATTCTATTTTTCTATGTTTTTGAATAGCGAAAGCCTCGCTTGATAATACATGGCTTATACGTCTGCGCACAGAATTGACAACGAATGAAAAAACTCAACCATTAAATGGCTATAGTTGTTATGTGTAAGTTTATTTTTGTATTATCAGTTTTTGTAAAATTATTTCACGTTTATTCTTATTTAGTTATGCTCTTGTACTCAAACGACTAGGTTTACTTAATGAAGCATTACCCTATTTCGTACGGACAGTTAAAGCAGTACCTCATCTTTGGTCAGCATGGGAAGATCTTGTTACGCTTATTGATAGTGAACAAAAGGTTTAATACGAATAATTGTAATTTTTTTCTTTCTGAATTTCTTATTCTCATATTTTAGCTTCATAGTCTTGATTTACCTAAACATTGGATACGAAATGTATTTTATGCTCGATGTTACGTTGAATTGCATAAACCTGAATTATGTGTATATATTTGTAAAGAATTGACACAAATCGGTTTTCATAATTCAACATATATACTTTTATTACAAGCTAAAGCTTATGAAACAGGAGCTGGTTCGCGAACTATAATCAAATTTCTCATTTCATTCTGAATGCATGTCTTTTTTTTGTTTAGAATTACAATTAGCACGAACTTGTTGTGAAGATGCACGAACTATTGATCCATATAATCTTGATTCAATGGATATATTTTCAAATATTCTTTTTGTTCTTGTAAGCTCAACTTCGGCCGATATAGATTCCGTTAGAAATATTAGATTTTTATGTTCTTAGGAAGATTATCATGCCTTAGCCGGTTTAGCACAAAAATGTATTGAAATTGAAAAATATCGTTTTGAAACATGTATTGTTGTTGGTAAGTTGTTTGTTTCTATTATATTGAAAATTACCGATTGTTGTTTATTTTCTCTATTTCATACATATTTATAGGAAATTTTTATAGTATACGCAATGATCATGCTCGTGCAATACAATATTTTACTCGTGCATTACGTATGAATCCTGATTATCCAGCTGCATGGATATTATTAGGACATGAATTTGTCGAAGGAAAAAATCATGCAGCTGCTATTAATGCTTATCGAGAAGCATTAGGTGTGTTGAACAGTCGAAGAACAAAAATACATACTTCAATTTAGATTAAATTATATTTTTGATGGAACCAAACAGGAAATCTCACTTAGTAATACTTCATTTTTAGAATGACTACTCGTGTGTTATTACATTAGCCGTATTAAAATCTTTCTACTTAATTTATGATAATTTTAGCAAGTCTTTTTGTAACAAAAGTCTTGCTTTGCCATTATCAGAAAACAAAACTCGATAGAAAAGCTGTAAATTTGATTTTGAAGAATAATATCATAAAATTCGACCCTTCAGTAAATCATATGTTTTCACTATCTACTAGAGTGATTGAAGTGTATCCTTCTGAAAGTGATCTCAAGAGACGCATGATAATCTATAAGAAAAACTCTTGAAAATCCTATAATTAATGAAAGTAAAACAGATGCATATAAATACTTCTAGAATTTCTGTAATTTTCATAGAGTTTATCAAACGCAGACAGATTCGTTAAAAAAGATCATGCTTTCATTTGGCAGATGTCTTCATAAGTTTCTCGTTTGCTCAATTTGCTATTGAACTTTCTATCAATTGTAATATAGCTTCAATTTCACAATAAAAATGGAGTAGAAACTTTTATATTTTTCTTCTCTATTTAGATCTTAATCGTAGAGATCATCGTGCTTGGTATGGTCTTGGTGAAACCTACGAAATAATAAAAATGTACAATTATGCTTTGTATTATTTTAAGGAAGCTTTTGCTCTTAAGTAAATTGAAACCGATTGTTTAAAAAAAACAATCAAATTATATTTTATTTTTCTGCATATAGACCAAATGATTCACGTTATTCAAATGCACTTGGTGAAGTCTATGAACGAACACAAAAATTACATGAAGCAAAAAAATGTTATTGGCGTTCGTATTGTGTTGGTGATATTGAAGGAAATGCACTTGCAAAATATGCACAGTAAATATTTCCTGGTTTATTTTTATTTTTGTATTTTTATTATTATCCTGTTTTAGCGTTTGTGATCATTTAAAAGATGAAGAAACAGCAGCTCGCGCCTACATGGAATTTATTCGTACACAAGAATTACGACAAGTATAAGAAAAGAAATGCTATTATTCAAGTGTTGACTTGATTTTTATTTTAGGTAAAAAATTTTACGGAATTTTCTCATGCTGCTGAATTTTTGGCTAACTATCATGTAAAAAAACGTCAATATGATCAAGCCTGTTCGTATGCTAGAAAATGTCTAGAATTTCCAGAAGTGAAAAATGCAGCTAAAGATATTTTAAATAAAATAACTGGATTACGTGAAGGCCAACAACAACTCAAAGATAAAGAATTTTCACAACAACAAACATCGGCACCTGTCCCCACAGCTCAATCAACTATACACGAGTTTGACTCATCATTAACAACGACGATTGATTAATGAGATACATAATGACCAATGGATAAAACGATTGTTAATTTTTCAATTCCTATTTTTTTTTCTTCTTTCTACGCCTCCCTATATTTTGTCAGATATCATTTTAAAAGTAATTGAATTCGTTCGAAAAGATTTCAAAAAGGTACTTCATTGATTGGCATACAATGCAAATTGGTTGATCTTCAGGTTATTGAGTTAATAACAAAAATGCCAGAATTTACAATAGTCATGCACTGATATTGTGTCTACGTTCCAGTGAGTTGTTCTTAAATTTCAACGCGCGATTTTTTTTCTACTTTGAAATAAGTAAGAATAGACAACGATAGACGGATGTGTTCTTAGTATTAATTAGTGTCTCATATTTCTTGAAGAATTAAAAATAAACTTTGAGTGAAACAGTTTATTGTGTAGTTCTGCATGTTATAAGCAAATAAAGAATATTTATCATGTGTCAGAAAAGTGAGAAATTCTTTATCGAATAAGCACTTACAAAAGATCCAAATTTACAGGCAGAACAAGGCATTGTAACTGCAGATGTTCTTGATAATGCTTGTAGACAAACAAATCCGAATATTATTTACTCAAATAATTCTTTATTTTGTACACAACTACTTTGATTTCGTATTTTTTTACAGAAAAACTATATAGTCTTAATTCCATACAAATTGCATTTTACTATTAGCATCGTGAATGTCTGATTTTATCTGAGGATTTTGTTTTGTTGTGAAAATCAAAACACGATATCGATCTTGTTCAATTTCGGCATAATATTCATCTTCTTCAACTGAAAAACCAAATTTCTCATTTTGACCAATAATTATATGAAATTGTTGATCAGGATGTTGTTTTGCTAGTTCCTTACGTAGATATTGAATAACATCAGCATATGTACCCATCAATGTAGGGAAAGTTTGACTCGTTTCAAAAGCAATATTAACAAGACGTTCGCAGTCATTGCCAAAGATAATGTTGCACGATGCAGTAAGTACTGCACGACCATTCTGATTTGATGATGATGATAACTGAGGTAATGATCGATCTTGTTTTTGAGAAGATGAAGTGGAATGATTTGAACCACGTTGTCGTACACTTGATTGTATTGCACTTGAAATAACTGCACCTACCAGTTCAATGAAGACTCGACCAAAAATTTCAGCAACAATTGCAGCCATGTATATGTATGTCGATAGAAAAAAATTATCACAAAAAGATATTTGTTAAAGGTAACATTAACTACTACTTAGTTATATACATAGTTTTACTTGTTTGTTATCTTTTTTTTTCTATTTTAATGACACATCAAATTGTCGTTCTTATCTAGTTTTTTTTTCAAATGACAGAATCATTAAGTGACTGATGAATAAAAGATAATACTGCGTCATATAACAAAAGATGGAGTGACACACAACCAGAAATGATTTTTAGGTACTATAATAAGGTGGAAAATGGTGATTTAATAATAAATTGTCTTAGAAGTGAATTTAAGTTAAAAATTGGCTATGACGAAAATAATCGCGTTCGTGAGAGTATAGATGACAAGCTAAACTATAGTGTATGCAATGCATATAAAAACAATAAGCAGGTCGACGAGAGAGAGAGAGAGTGCGTTCTGATGTTTACTCTTGTGAGAATCGTACTCTGTTATTATATGGATTGTGAAACTGAAGAATGTACCGTGTAACAAATGAAAAACTGTTTTTCCAGGTGCTAACAAAATAATGATAACAAATGACAAGAGCAATGAAAATAAGAATTAAATACGAATGATGATTCGATTACTTATAGCTAGTAATCGACAGATATGAACAGAACTTGAAAATTACAGTGAGAAGAAGAAAAAGAAATGATGCAAGTAGTAAAGAGATAAAGTTTAATTCATGGATTGTCGTAAGAGTAGAAGTCTTACGTTAGTAAAAGTTACAAATGAGAAAGTAAACATAGATGCAAATATTGAAATATAAACATTGATAACAAGAGGAAGACGAGAAATTATAAAAAGATAAAAATTTACATAATTAGCAGCTATGTGTATAAAACAATCATAAAACAAAATGTAAATAGTAGTTAATCCGCCACATTGGATTAAGACTAGCAAATAGAATGTTTGGAAAATCGATTTGAATGACCTCTCAATTCTTCAAATTGACGTTTACTGAAATAATATCTGAGTGAAAGTGTTCGACAGCGTATTCCGAGATGCCCTTGCCTTTAATCAATTTCAAAAAATCATGCGAGTAATCTCATTTAAAGATAAATATAATGTTTTTTTAGCTAATATTTTAATGCTTTTTATTTATGACAATACCATTTAACGTGTTCGCGGCATCGACATTCACTTATCAAGAGCACTACTGACAAGTCATTCATAACAATTAAGTTTTGAACAGCTCTTAAAGAAAAATACTTACTGTAGTAATCATAATGATTTTCAATACAGTACATTATATTATTGATCTGATTTCTTATACTCTTACGTATCGGAACATTTCTTTGAATATTTCCATCAATTCATTGATAATCAATTGCAATCACTTCCTTCTGATTTTCTATAGAATTTCATTAAGAGTGACATTACATGAAGATAAAGTTATTTTCTACTTTCAAAATTACTGTGTAGCAACAGTCTCGTCTTACTACTTGCAACAAGATAAGTAGCAATAGAATATAAAGATAGGCTTGATCAAAAACAAAATACGATAGAATAGAGCTATGAGATTGTACAATTGATCTTTTTTCCATGACAAGTATTTTAAAATTTATTTCCGATGAGATTATTATAAAAAAATTATTAATCATCTAATTATTTAATTAAAACTGATTTCCAATGCAATTTCATTTGAGTATTAGCATCATGTGTATTGAATTTAACTTTTTCATTTAAACTTGTTGAGAAGATCAATACACGATAATGTTCGTAGTTAATGTCAACGAAATATTCGAAATCACTAATCGCAAAATCAAATCCTTGGTTTTCACCGATAATTATATGAAAATATTTTCTAGGATGTCGTCGGATAAGTTCTTGTCGTATGTACTGACTAATAGCGTCGAATGTGCCCATCATTGAAGGAAACATTTGACTTGCATGGAACGCAATATTGACAAATCGAATACATTCTTGACCGAAGGCGCGTGTACTTGAATTGATCAATGTGGCACTTTCATCTTGGAGAATATACAATTGAGAAAGTTCTGGTAATGCTACTTGCATTATATCTTCATAAATTATCGTTCGTGAACTACATTTGCGCTCTGTTCCACTTGAATTGAGTTGTTTTCGTTCATATTCGATCTCATCATCCATATAGTTAGCACTACCAGAGCACAACAGTTGCTGTAATACATTACCCATGAGTAATTTTACACTAATACACAACAAGTAAAAATTTGATTTGGATAAACTGTTACTATCATATCCATAAGTTATGTTCTTTTTTAATTTGTATTTATAAAAGATACAAATAAACGATATTGTTTACTTAAATGCGTCATTTTATCTCTAAAGGTATTGTTACTGTTATGGTGCAATAACATTGATGGATACGAATAAATTCATGATTCATATTATAACAAATGAGTAAAGTCTATTTAGAATACTTTCAATGACAAGATGTGCATACATACTCATTCTATAGGTACCATGATAGCTACACGTTTATCACATCATAAGATTTCGATAGTGATGATGCGTTGATCTCAATGACGAAATAGCAAAATAAGAACTAATATTTAACAATGCTTTCAGATTTTTATTCTCTTGTTTCCTTAGGTGATTAAATCAGAAATTTTACTTACGGTTCAAATTCTGAAGCCCACTTTAACTTAGAAATTAAAACTTTCGTGTTTAATTAAATACGTATACTTATGAAAAAAAACAGCCAACTCTTTACCACAATTTACAAAAATGATATAAGACATAAAAGAATTCAAATGTCTTTTGAACGAGATCGGAAGGGGCACCTATAGATTTTTGAGAGATATCATCAACATCAACAAATCTAAATAAATTCAAACAAAGAAAAAACGAATCGCAATAACCCGCCCTTTACTTTATGTCAAAACGAAGGATGAAAATAGGTTTATTTTTAAAGCTGTTTTCTATTTAAATTTAAAACTACAATATAAACTGAAATGTAAATTATTTCGTAATAGTTACTTAAATAAGTATATCACATTGTGGTTTTTGTACGTAAAAAACTTTATTTCTCGAGTATTTAATTAATGCTACACGTTCCATTTAAGTTCCATATTGGCATTAGCATCATTTTTACTATATTTAATTTCAGTGCTGCTACTAGTTGTGAAAATCAAAACGCAATATTGTTCTTGTTTGATTTCTGCGAAATGATCACCATTGTTAATACAAAAACCGAAAGCACTGTTTTCTGCAATAACTATATGATAATGTAGATCAGGCCATTGAGTTGTCAATTCTTGTTCTAAATATTGACTAATAGTAGCACACGTATTCATCATGGCAGGAAATGTTTGACTAGTATGAAATGCGATATTTACTAAACGCAAACAAGTATTACCAAAGAGAATTGAGCTTGATTCAGAAATTCTAGCCCGTTTATGTAATATTGTGACAGATCGAGAGAGTTCTGGTATGGCTACATCTTTTATCTCACATTCTTTTTGTGTTTGATCGAAAAGATTAGTTGTTGGTTGATCTGTAGTACGGGTACTTCGTCGACGTCTATTGATACAGCTACAATTAGCATGCATTATAGCTGTTAATATTCGTCGAAATATGCCATCCATTGGTTTCTTTATGTGTAACTATCGGAAGTAGAGAAGCATAAATTGACAAGGCTGACTTTTTTCAATAGTTTTCTGATGCTTTTTATTTAAGATTTACATTTGTTATCGCAAAAATATGCAGACGACACTTGATGATAGTCATGATATTTGAAAGAAGCACATTCATCTGCCAATAGAAAAGAAATATTTCAAAGCGGCCGTGATATTATTTTATCATACTATTGTTTGATGAAGAAGTAGAATAGAATACGTTTTTGTCTACGCTTGTCACTTTTTATTGTGACTACAACACTGCGGTTGGTGAGTGAGAAAGCTTTTATGTATTTATCAAAGAATGCCTATTATGAAAAACTGTGAATAGACTATCAGTTTCATAGATGTGACATACTGAAATGATGATAAACCGAATTGGAATGTAGAACGAATAAGTGACGACGCTCACAAATATTTGAACACTAATGTTTACATCTGTGTTCATTCTTGTTGAGAGAAAAACTAGACTGTTCAATATATCTCGTCGTTGAGCGATTTTAAAATTGAAAAATTTCAAAGTAATTATCTTTTTACATAAGATGCCTATTATGACGGGCAAAAATACATTTTTTTCCGGTATACGGATATCTCAAATATTGATTGTTATCTTATTGTCAAAGAGATGAAAACTTGAATTATAGTTATACAAGATGCATAGACGAAATGAAGTGTTAAATAATCATGTTTGTTTTTTTGAAATAAATTATCAGAAAGATTTTCGAAAATAAACTGATAGTTTATTCTTGAGAACATCTTAAACCAATAAATTCTGCTCGAAGACAACTGACATGTTCAACTGTTTTGTAGAACAAACAATTGGTTAAATCAACTAGATTCAAATTCACATTCAATTGGATTGTAATTAGCTATTAACACGATTTATTTTTAAAGAACTTCATCGACTATCAAAAGAACAGAAAATTTGACGATTTTTACTAAGCGAATACGAATATATGAAATTTAATTGAACATACATATTTTGTTATGGGTGTTTTCAACTCATGTCTGTTCCCAATGATATTTATAATTTGAATCACTTCATTTATGTTAGTGTTAGAGTTGAGACCAAGCGTGCATTTTCATCAATATACTTCTTATCGAAACTGCATCAGCACTCCTGAAAGTAAATATGGTCAATCATAAATCGTTTAGAAATTGTTCATCGCTTGTAAAATATTATTTTCTTTGAATTATAGGTTTCTTTAAATAACAATGTTAACTTTTTATACTGTGTATAAAATTAAACAACAGAAAATAACTGTCTAATGATATGTTAGTATTATTCGTATATAGGAGAAGAAATGTTTTTATTTTTTCGATTGTTTGACTACTAATGTTTTCCATTGAAGCATCATCTGACTATTAGTATCATGTGTTTCTAATTTCACATCGTGCGTTAGTCGTGTTGTGAAGACTATTACACGATATTCTTCTTGTTTCATTTCTGCAAAATATTCGTCATCATCAATAGCGAAACCGACAGCATTATTTTGACCAATAATTATATGGAAATATTCACTGGGACATTTTTTTGAAAAGTTCTTTTCTTAAATATTGACATATACTGTTGCGTGTGCCCATTATTGATGGAAATTTTCGATTTGTTTGAAAAACAATATTAACCAATCGAAGACATTCATTTCCAAAGTTTGCTGAACTTGCTTCAACAAGTATAGTACGTTCGTGTTGTGTACTGGATGATTGAGAAAGTTTTGGTGTAACCATATCAATAATAATATGTGGCTTTTTTTCTCGTCGAACATGACTATTATACGTTTTTTTAGTACTATTATTTTTACACTGTGTGCCATCATTAGAACTAATGTTTGTATCAGATGTTGCTGTTATCGTTTGATGAAAAACATAACCAAGTTGTATATTCATTTTTAAAAAGTAAAAGATATTTGGTTTGTACGACTTCTTCCGTATTTTTTAAATTAAGTGACGAATGATAGATATATCAAAAGAACGCACATCGTGTTAGTTCTTCTAGTGACAACGATATGATATCAACAAGTGAAAATATATGTCACTTATAATTCGATCGCTCATCCTTCTCGTTCCCCTCACTCACTAAATAAACTATGCAAAAGAAGATTATTTACTATCCTTTTAACTTCATATTCTTATCTTTTAAATTTATATATAAAATTAATCTATGAGTAATAAAACTATGAATCAATAAATCATGTTTACTTATTCGTATTCGTACTTTTGAATAGCTGTTTCGATTTATTAATTTTAATAAATTATTCATAATGATAAATGAATTGTTTCTATTGTATATAAGTATCTATGTCAATGGATTTTACTCTGTATTGACTACACTACTACCTATGAAAAGTGAGAAATAGTTGAACTGTTGTTTGCTGTTGATTTCATATTTTATTAAATAATACTTAACTTTCTATACAAAATAAGTGATTTCATAGAAATGTCTTTATGTGTTATTCGAATTCTTACAAATAAAAAAGAAACATTCTTCTTCTCAACTAAATAATGAAAAAAGTAAAATACGAAAATTAAAAAACTCACATTTTGTGTGGTCAACGTTAGATGGCACTACTTTCCATATCGGATAGATATCTCTAAAGTCTCTTTTTCTATACCTATGGTTATTCGATCCAATCGTCAAAGAAGAAGAGTTGTATTGCCCAAAAAATAACTTTTGGAAGTATTTTTCTTTCATTTGCACGATGACTACGCTTTTAAAATTAAACATTCTCGGAAATCTTTCTCAACAACGTTGCTATCTATCAACAAGTCCAATTCTTCACAGCTGGTTTGTTAAATTAACGAATGTTACACAAGTTAATACTGAAGCAGCAATACCAAAACATACACGAAAACGAAATTATCCATTAACTTGTATGATATATTCTTGCTTTGATATTTTTTGTTCTCTAATTATTCTTTTAAAAAACAGATGAACAAAGACAATTTCCAAAATTTATTGGACATACAAAAACTTGGAATACATTTAATACGTCAAATTTACGTGATGGTAAACGCAAAGCGGAAATCGTAAGTGATGACCTATTCCTTCGACAATTCATCTACGGTACATGGCATTCATTATTTGCCACTGAACTCATTATAAAACGACGTCACAATATGATTATTTTAAGTGGACTTGTAACACGAACAATACATCCACGTCGAATGTATTTTCTTATAGGTTATACTGAAGAAATTCTTTCCGCTTTGTTAAAAACGCCTGTTAAAATGGAAATTCAGACTATAGAAAATAAAGATGAGGCTATTTTTACTCATTGGTAGAAAAAAAAACTCACAAAAGTTCAAATATTTGTTATAACATTTTTGAATTAATAGATTTGTTTATTTCTAGATAAAAATAGTTTTCATGGATAATCAAAATTACTAGAAACAATTTAATAGATCAATTGGCCTGATATTTTTTTTTTTAATTTAATTTCAGATATGGCCATGCAAATGTGCAACAAACGTGCTACTCAGGTGGCAACGAATCTTGTTCGACAACTCGCTAGACCTGTGCGAATGAAAATTGAAGATGATCATAGTGAAGTTGAATATACACATATACCTCTACCAAATACATTAGTTTCCATGAGTAAAACATTATTACATGGTAATGCGTCTATTACAACTGGACTTAACTGTATGTTATCATAATGATATTATTAATTTTTGAAATTGTTCACAATAAAACTTCAACTTATTTAGCTACTATTAGCGTTCGTCATGCGCATACTGATATACAAGTACCAAATTTCGATTTCTATCGTCGAAAAGCACGTCTTGATTCGTCAAAATCGTATCGAGATGCTGACGATAATACTTCACCTTATTCTTATTTAGCTCCTGTTGGTAAGCATACATTTTATTATCAAATAAAAAGATAGAATCAATTATAAGAGAGTTGAAAAAAATATGTCCTTTGAGTACGAAAGATTTTCATACTCATCAATGAAATCTACTGTAGATAACTATTTCTGATAGAGTAGTATAATCATCAAAAATAAAGATAATCAGTTCGAATCATCACTATAACGTAGAAAATTTATTTTCTTTTAAATCTAAATATGTAAAATATATCTTAATTTTTGTAATTACAGAATAATAGAAAAAATATGAGAAACAAAATGTTTATTCCAATTAATATTTATACTGAAGAATGTTTAGCTTATAAGATATAAAATACTAGTCCTATATTGATTTAAATATATGCGTATATATATTCATAGTCAGTTCGTCATTCGTCAAATAGAATATTCCATAAAGATATTATCAATGTGAAGACCTTGTTAATCTGATATGTTAATCTTAAAACAAGATTATATCAAATATCTAGTAAAACGAATTCCTATCTTAGTTATGATGATTAATACAAAATGCATTCACATAATTTTTCCAATTATATATCAAAACTATTTTTCAAATAAAAAATCTAGATATTGCAAAATATTCCAAACAAAACCAAAAATATGAATCTTCTTAATTTTTATGAATGAAACTTTTTGTTTTGTAAAGGTCTGGCTATAACATCAGCTTATATGGCAAAATATATAGTTCGAGATATAGCTGCTTATGTTGGTCCAGCTAAAGATGTTATGTCGCTTGCTAAAGTCGAAATCAAACTCGATGCTGTTCCCGTAGGAAAGAATGCTGTATTCGAATGGCGTAATAAACCAATTTTTGTTCGCCATCGTACAGCACAAGAAATAGCACGAGAACAAGGTGTCAATGTTGCTCAATTGCGTGACCCGCAAAATGATGCTGATCGTGTACAAAAATCAGAATGGTTAATTGTTATTGGTATATGTACTCATCTTGGTAAGAATTCATTCAAAAATAATAGCAATTATTATCTATCTGTGTTTTGCTCATATTAAGGTTGTATTCCAATAGCAAATGCCGGTGAATTTGGTGGTTATTATTGTCCTTGTCATGGTTCACATTACGATGCTTCTGGACGTATACGAAAAGGTCCAGCACCACTTAATCTTGAAGTTCCTCAATATGTTTTCAAAGATGATTCAACAGTTGTCATCGGTTAGATATTTCTCTAATTAAAATAAAATGAACTTGCTCCTTTGGCATTTTTTTTCTCAAATTTTAGTTTATTACATTCTGTTCTTTTTTTTCATATATACAGGAATATATTGATGTTGCTCTATTATATCATATTATTATTTTTGTTTCGAGAAATTGAAGAAAAGAAAGTCACATATTTTCATAGGATATTAATGTTAAACCGCTTTGAAATATTAGTTTTATTCTTCTTTTTCATTATATAGAAGTACATTGAAGGTTCGAAGCAAAAGCAGAAAACGACTTGGGATAGTTATGTTCTTATTCTACAGTTTATTATTTTAACCATAGTAAAGAATGCCATTTAGATTTTGTTTAAGTACAAGAACAAGACCTTCTTGATTAGCATCATATTTCCAAAGTACATATTCATTATTCTTTTTAGCCATCTGTACATAATGATTTACTGCACGATATAAATCATGTAATTTTGGATCATGTACAGCATCAGCAAGTTCTTGTAGTTTAAGTAGTTTTTCGTTTGTAACTAAAGAAAAATTTCCATTCGGAAGTAAAGGTTCATCAGAACGTTTTGATTTTTGATCACTATAAGTTTCATCATCATTGATCAACGGTAAACCAATTAAGAATTGTACATGTATAGTCAAAATGACAACAATGATAAATACAATCAAATTCTAGTGGTACAAATTTTTACAGAAACTCGTTTTTTAAATCATTCAAAAAAATCTTTACCTGCATTATTTCTTTGTATCTATGTTGTTGACAACCGAATCGAAATGAAAAGGGATTTGAAAAAATCTGTAACTTATAAAGATATATATATATATCTATATCATATAGCATCCTGAGCAAAATAGGTTTCATACTTATATAATTACTTTTCTAATAATGTAGTATGGGTATTATCGATGATACTTTCTGATGGTTTAACATAATCCCATTAGGCGTAGGATAGCAACAACAAAAACGAGTATTTGTAAGCCCATGCTCAGTATCAACGTAATTTTCACATAGTAAATATGATGCCATCGGCTGATTAAAAAAAGAAATGGTAACATGACACATTGTATATTCAAGTAAGAGTTGAAGTGGAAAACGTGACGTTGTATAACGTAAACTAATTGAAAAAATCTCTTAATTGAAAATTCTTCATGAGGAACCTTTTTGTGTCCAAGGACTGAGGATTAGGAATTCCTCATCAGTTCCCGTACAGTTCCTTGCATATTAAAGGTAAAAATATGGAATATTCACAATAATTTTTGTTCTTACACTCATTTTCACTTGAAAAATTGTGAGAATCAATGATTTCATGCAAAAATTATTTTTAAAATAGCACTATCGCAAGTTTCGTAAATGGTGGAACTGTGAGGGAACCTATAGTTGATTCCCATCTCCTCTAGGAATTATCACAGCGGCACTGACAATTCCTCGGCACATTAGGAATTCCTATTTCTCAGTCCTTGGACACTGCTGCTTTTTTCTGTAAATACCATCAGCAATAAGTTTATAGGAGAATAGCTAGAAAAAATGAATTAATCACTATAAGAATATACTTATTCTTGCACGTACATTTGCTTTCAAGATTTTAATAGAACAATTAATAGAATACTATATCTTGAAAGAAATATCAATTTTTGCAATTATATAGGAATTGGCTTTACTTTGGTTGACTTAGATTTTTTTTTGTTTGAAATAATTTCTAGATTAAATTCATTTTGTATGAAAATAGAATTTACGTCTCAAATGATTACCTTCGTCGTCATTGTGTGACATTTAATCAAATACAAGCATATTTATAAAGACTAAAATACAATAAAGAGTATCACTTTTTCTTTTTTATCAGTTCTCAATCTGTCAATTGCATAAAATGATGACTTTTTCATGGTCATATTTTTATACGATATTAAAGATAGAGATATTGTATAATGATCTTACTCTAAACAGCCCTGAAGAATAAGATGGGATACACAAGAAACAAAACCAAAATATTGAGAAAACATCAGAAATACCAAAGCACACTCTGAAGTTTTCACCCAATAGATAAAAGAATATTATTTGATAGAGAGGTCAACCCGAAACTGGTGAAGAAAATTGAGCAGGAAATGAATCGCTATGTACAGTAAAAACTAAATTACAATTGATAGTTAATAATTTATATTACAATATGAGGAAAAAAAGGACTTTATATGATTCGAAGAATTACCCTTGCAGAGTAGCTAACCTATCTGAAGTAATTAATTATCTTCTATTAATAAGAAATTTCTAGAATAACAAAAAAATTGTATTTACAATACATTTAGTATAGAGCAACAAGTAAATTTCATAGGAGAATACGAGATTAGAGTGAGAAATTTTTCCTTGGGCATGATATACGTCATAAACACAGTATGCTGTGTCTATCTTTATTCAAATATGCGACTCGAGATTTTGATCTGTTAATAGTCTATGTATGAATGATTTTACTGAAACTAAAGAAACCAACCTGTGAACATACAAAAAAGGAAATCATGCATATCTGATGTTATCTATGCATCAATCTACAGTCACATGCATGACAATCAACAATAACTCCTTTATATTGTGTATTCATAATGTTTCATCTAGGAAATCATGATTTTAATATTCACGACTTCATGATGATCAATTTTCTATGATGAAAATAATATTTATTTAGCATAACCGTAGTTATTTGACTGTCCAGAATTCTCTAACTCAATAACGACAACATCTGGTGGTTTGCAGTTTTTAGTTATCGAAAGAAAACAATGTCAAAGCGTATTTTTTCGCAATACTATATACGAATGAGTTTTGTCTTATTGAAAACCACGTCATCTACCTAAAACGATCTACTAGCTTTCGATTTATAAGTATTGAAGTATGAAAAGCAATCTTGTAAAATATTTCTTTGAAGTAGAGATTTAAATTTCTTTATTTTGAAGCAGATGTCAAAATCACAATACCATACAATTAAAATACTATACTGTTGAATTTTTTCTGACAATATATTTGGAATGCATATGAACTATGTAGAATCCTCTTTATGATGGACCCATGTATACTGGTAGGATTCTAATATTATATCTTCATTGCATGACTTCCAAAATATCTCAACGACTTAATGAATTACTAAGAAAACAGGTCTTGTCGGAACAGTTTTATACTCTTCTATTTATCATGCAAGTAGAAAACGAAAAGATCGTGTGAAGATCTCGAGCATCAGAAAGATACAAAAAATGGTTGCTTAAAAAAATAGCTCTACCCTATCAGCTATTAGATGTATTAAAATAGACGCTAAAATGATAAAAATCGATTCATTAAAATTGTACAAATTCATATCGTTTTTCATTAAATTAATATTAAATTATTACAGTCATTATTTTCTTTTCCATATAAAGTGCTATTAACAAGATTAGTTTATGAGATAGTCATATGATGATGGCCTCCACCCGAATGATTTGACTTTGCCCTTGGTGTTGTCGAATTATCCCTATTTTTGTATGGTTGTGTTTCACTAATGGTAGATATTGCTCTCTTTAACCTGTTCTTCAATTTTTACATATAAGTAATTACAAATTGATTTATTTTACCTGTTTACAACAATTTCAATTTTTGCTAATGTCAATGTTATTGTATTCATGAAAGACATTCAGAAATTTTATCGGCTACACGATATGCGAATAAAGAAAACGTTTTTCGACATTTTTTTATCAGTCAACATTAGTCTTGGCGGATAGGCCAAATGAGCCCTATATCGTTAAATAGTGTTAGAGTTTACAAAATGTTGCATTATATCAAACGTGATACTACAAGCGTTTGTGCTGTACTATTATTTATAATTTTTTTCTCAAGAAAAAGAATAGAAATGTAATCTTAATAAGATTTTTGAAAGCCTTAAGAGAGCGGAAATCAAGTAAATTGTGCCTGCAAGCTTCTATAAAGAAGTATCTTCAAAAATAACAAAACGAAATAAATACAGGATTGAAAAATGGATTCTTTTACATCTGAAATTTTAGTGTTTTTTAGTTATTCTCAAAGTTGAATTGATATTCACAATTATATTTATCCATTAATTGTACAGAACACAAATTTCTCTTATCGATACTTTTCATTTACATAATATTAATATTGATAGATTGAAAAAGAGTCTGCTTCTCGTTATCGATAACATGAATCATCAATATTTTAAGTATTTCAAGTATGAATTTTGATTGATGCAATTAATCATATTGAAAATCATTTCATTGGTCAATAATCCTTCATATGCATATCTTTGATAATCGAATATTATTTTTTTTGCAAACAAATTCAAGAAAAAAAAAAGAACAATTATATGAACAAAACAAAGAAAAAGAACGCGTGCTCATATTCCAATCGACTAGAAGTCAAATGTCTCTCACTCTCTCCCTCTCTCCCTCTCTCTCTATATATACAGATAATTGTATATGTGGTTTTCTATTTATTATTTCCATTGCTACCGTATTGATGAGGATGTTGATGAGAAAGATGAGGATTGTTTTCTTTTTTAACGTTTGTACCCGATACCCATGATGATGATGATGCATCAGTTGTTGACATCGCATGTGGATGATGATTCTGTCCAATACTAGCATGACTTGTTGCATTTGCTTCTAGTTTAACCTTAGGATCATTGAGTGATGCAAAATTATTTTCTTTTTTCCATTTCATACGACTGAAATAGACAAATAAGAGGACTTGTTTTTGTTTGAAAAAGAAAATTAGAACTTTATTTATTCTTACCGATTTTGAAACCAAATCTGAAAAACAAAAGGAAATAGAAAAAATTAAAAAAACAAAATTTCTTTACTTTGATTTGTCGTTCGGTTAATCCAAGACCACCAGCAATTTCAATGCGTCGTCGACGTGATAAATACCTTTTTAAAAATTGAAATAAGCATAAAAATAAACGAACGATTCTTTCTGTTTGTGAAACTTACTTTGTGTAATGAAATTCTTTTTCTAACTCAAGTGTTTGATGACGTGTGTATGTTTGACGTGTACGTTTATGCTCAAAATTGAATTCTATTGAAACAAGAAAAAAAAAAGAATTATTCTTACTAACCATTCATTACATTTAATAGACAAACAAGATGCTAAGGAAGTTAATCAATACAATGGATTACATTTATGTCAAGTTTTTATGTTTCCTGCATACGTTGTCTATAAATCATTTTTTTTTCTTCTTCTTCTTCTTCTTCTACTTTGTCCTATTGATTAACTTTCATGATTTATTCTTTTTTTTTTTTTCTATACCTGGTCTCATCCATGGATGTGCATAATAAAGCATTGGATTTGTAACTGCCATAGGAAAATTTGATAATTGATGATGATGAGGATGAGATGTTGGTATTGCTGTTGGTGGCATCATATCATTGCCTGGTGTAGCAGTTATCGATGATGATGATATTGGTTCCGATTGTTTCCATGACGTAGTACCATTTGGCGGTGGTAAAAGATAATCATTTGTTGATTGATGTTGTTGAAGATGAATTTGTTGTTGCTGTTGTTGTTGCTGCTGTTGTAAATGATGATGGTGAGATGCTGAACTCGAAATAGATGCAGCTGCTGCTTGCATCATAGTAAAATTTGAATATGAATTCATTAGTTGATCTTTATGTGCTGTTGGATTAGGAAATGTTATTCGATCGAATGGTGATGAAAATCCACCTCGATTATAATCATTGTCATAAAGGAATGATGTTGAATTGTTAACATCGTTATTTGTTGTTTGTTGGTCATCAGTTGTCGATGATCCAGCATTGGTAGTGTTCGTTGTTGCATTGCTTGAAAAAAGATCGTTTGCTGATGTTGATGATAGACTGAAATAATTATTCATTGTCTTGTGTAATTATCGTTACTTTTATATATATGGAGAAAGAGAATATTTTATTTTATTTTATTTTTTGTTGTTGTTGTTGTATAGTCGCTGATGAGGTCAAACAATAATATTGCCCATAAAAAAGTTCACACACATTCAGGTCAAAAGATGGATGATAGTAGTTAATGTTAAGAAATAAAAAAACTCAAAACAGCCACTAATACCCGGCCATAATAATAAAGCAAAAAAAGAAGAAAAAAAGAACGTGTTTAAACGACAATTGAAATGAATATGGAGGCAATGATCGACAGCACTTTACAATGATTTGTTAGGAGGAAATAACTTCTTTCTATCGTTGGTTGCAAAAAGAGAGTGCATAAAAAAGGAGAGAAAGAAGAGAATGATATCTCTCTATTTTTTTCTCTCAATAGTCGTGTTATTGTTTTTGCTCCACTAGCATTATCGTTAGATGAGATGATGATATTTTCGAGCCATTCGGAACGCACGTACGATGAAGAGAAAAGAAAAAGGACATTAGGAGAAATTTAACGGGACTTTTTCTCTCTTTTTGTGCACTTTTTTAAGTTCAACCAATCAATACAGTTCTTTCGTTTGATAGGTTCGAATAGACATATGCTTCTGTTCTCTCGCAATTTCTCTCTCTTTCTCGTATACACTTGCTCTCTATATATTTTTCTTCTCTTTTCTCGGTTGCGCTCGCTCTTGCCATCGTATCGCATTGATCATCAATATATGCATATGGGGTCCCCGAAGAACGATTGCTCATTTTGTCATCACCCTGCGGAGGTGCACTAAACTACAGATAGAAAGTATCTATGTGCGACTCATTTTGTGTCCCTCTCGTACTATCATAGGAGAAGAAGAAGAAGAAAAAAAAGCAAAAAGAAACCATGCAAAACATATTTCACATAGATCAAATAGATGTATGTGTATGCATGCATATATATTGATATGATGACGAAGAGAAAAAAGATGGATGCATATAGATAGACTATAAACCTTAAAAAAGAAAAGGTGTGATTGAAAAAATTTTTCTTTTACTCTTCGTTCTTCCTACATATTTAGATTACAATCACTGTCAATTTATCGTTTGCTTATTTTTCTCCTTTTTACTTTAATGATCATTCTTACTTAGTCTACGTCTTGATATATATATATGCATATTCGAGTTAAAATGGTTCTTTTGAACAAATACCGACTGTATTGTTATTCTTGTTGAGAAAAAAAAATAGTCATCATGACTAGAAAGAGAAAACAAAAGTCAAAAATAATGTCTTATTGATTAGAGTTTCAATCAATGGAAAACGATGACTGTGTCGAATCGATTGACCTTATTTCAACTGTTGTGTATTGAAAACGAATTTTGAATAATAATTAATACATTATCCATTGAATTGAATTCGTTGAAGTAAACATAATAGTAAATACGTTTTGTTTTGTTCGATCTTTTTAAAAAACAAAGATCGAAAACTATAAATTCAATCCATGTTTGTCTAAATTATTCATTTCTGATGTTTTTCAAGTTGGATGTTGTCATATAAAATGTGTCATATTATAAAATAGTCATAAACGAATAATCACAGAGTCGAAGTGGTTCCCTGTTTTTTTTGCATCAAATGAAGACGATAAGAACTTAGCGATTCAAATCGTCGGCCACTTGGCCTTTCGATCTGTTTTACAATGAAGAAGATCGACCTTTTCTCTCGCATAGATATGTGAAAATCAGACTTTATATCAGTCGTGTTTTATACGAGAATTGTGACGTGACAAGCATTTGTATGCATATTGAGATACAAAAGAATGCCATACCGAGGAATTTCAAGCATTACACAAAACAAATTAAGAAAGTAGACTATCAAGTTGTTATATATCCGTTCTTTTAAACATTTTAACACTTGAATTTATCCTTAAGATTGATTCAATTGAACCATATATACTAAAAAGACATCTCTTGATCGTTAGCAACGTGTTCTTTCTAATGGGAATTTGATGACGTCGATGACAATGTCGGTGGAACCGACACTCGGCATTTTGTTTTTGATCATGTTGTCATCGTTTTGTTTCTACCTATACTATTCATTACGCTTGTTTTGATCAATCAAGTGTTAGTGGTGTTATAGATGAAACTAGTTAGTTAATGAAGAGTGAGAGCGAGAGAATTTGTCACTGTCGATATACTATTTTAGAAACATATTGTTTAATGATAGCCAATCAATTTATAGCTACGGAGAAGAAGTTATAGGAATGGAGAAAAATATATCTGTCAACTCAAGAATAGTATTTCTATTATCAGTATCATCTGTTTAGTTGTTGTTGTTGTATAGCATATGTTTCCATTCTTTCTTTTTCTGGGGGTATAGTATTCGGTTAGATTGACTTCTTGGACAAGTTTTTAAGCTATTCTTTCTCAATTAGAGTTTGATGTAGTTTCAAGGAGAATATGTTTAAAATGAACGTTCTTTTTTTTATAATGAATACGTATATATTTGTTGTTATCATTAAATTGTACATAGAAATATTCTATGAGTAAAATTGAAAAACTCTTCAAATTGAAAACGAAAACAATCGTACGCAGATTTTTCATGCTTTATTCTTCACTTAAAAGAAATTTGAATAAAGAGATATACGCATATATACATGTCTCGCTTGACATAATTCTTTTTTATTGCTATTTGTCAACTGCAACATCCCGACGAATAGTACAAACAAAACTTAATGAGGTGTGTTTCTTACGTCATTTGAAATCTGTAACTTTTCGTTGTGTGACTATTGTTTACATCATATCTCTTATGCATAAAATAATTCATATAGAAATATCTGTCGTGATTTGCTATTCTGATTCACTTGAAACCTTCTGTAATGATAGCTACTACCTGATTTTTGATCGAAGGATATCATATTGGAATATTTGGTTATTATCGACGACAATAATACATGTTGATCGACTATACTTGCACAAGGTACATTGTATATATATATATATATATACGCATGTATACATAAAAAAGCGAGAGAAAGTAGAGGGAGAGAAATGGTCTCCATAAAAATAAATATATCATATTATTGAGCAATATCAGTATCGCATTAAAGCCTCACTAATGGATTCGCCCTTATTTATTGTCATTTTATAAGTAATTTCTGTTTGTCAAGAGAAAAGAACGACGAAGAATGACAGAGGACAAGAACAACAAAAACATATTGAGATTTCTAATGTTAAAAGGTTTTTCTAAACAAGTGTTTTTTTATTTCTTTGGCTTGAAATGGTCACCACCCGCTGTTGTTTGTTCTCTTTGTGTTATTTTTTAAATCGTTTTTCTCACACATATGCACAACCGATTGGTCTCTATGACATGCACCCGTTATCGGTCAAATGCAGACGATTCGATACTTTTCAACTGCTGTTGCCGTTCAATGGCCCTATTAAACTTTTCCACTCATATCCGTTTGATCAATCAGATGCTACTAGTATACTTTCTTTTTCTGTTCGTCTCTCCACAGGGAACTACGTATCCATTATTATTGGCAATATGTTCTTCTGATTGTGCGCATATGAGCAGTGTATACATTTGTGATTAAACGATCAACAAATCAAAGTTATCTGATTTTCTCCCTTTCTATCGGAATGCACTACGTGTGAAAGATAAAAACCAATTGTTTTCTTCTCAAGTTATGAAGGATTGTTATGAAACGACATTGACAATTATAACATAGCTTGAAGGAGAGATAGTAATAAAGCTACCTTTTTTTCCTTCTTCTTCTCATAAAATGTTCTTTGCGCGCTAGTGATAACTCAACTTTTATGTTGTTTTATATTTTATAGAGTTTACCTGTCTAAATGATGTTATTCACGAAGTTTTTTTTTTTCGTGATGGTTTCTAATTACCCTTAGTCTATGTATGTATATATGTGTGTGTGTGTGTGAAGGCCATAAAACAAGGTGAACTCACTGTATATATACGTGAATACAGGGCCAAAAGGCTAAATAATTCGACAAATGTATGTGAGGTGTGACACATGATTCGTTCTCTCGGGATATGTCAATCGAGCGCGTCGTTTGCTGTATATGAGAGAGAGAGAAGATCAAGCAGCAACAAATGAAAAGAGAAGAAAAGCTTCCGTTCAATGAGCCTCATCTGAACATTAGATGACGTTTTAACGGCTAAATAGTTGCTTCATATACAAAATGAGCGTATTGTGACTTTGCCAGTTGTTGACCATTTTGAAAATGACGACATATAACAGAGAGAACCATCGGGACGTACACTGGTTGGTTAAAAAAGAGATGACAGCTTCATTCTTTTCTCATCAAAAGGAAACATAGACCAGTCAGTGTTTTATTTCTTTGAAAGAAATATATATATATATTTCAATTTATTCAAGTTTAGACTGCATATAAAACAATAGCGTATCAAACTTATCAATCACTATTGAAAATTATTTTCTTGAATTATATCAAATATCAATTGCATTCATGTTGATGATGTCATTTAATATGTGCAGAAAACTAAAAATAATATTCTTTATTGATCATTTTTATTCTAAATACTATTTATTTTAATTTAAATAAAACAACAAACTTCTGGCATTGTTTTAAATCGACAAATAGTATTTACTGCATAAAGCATATCAGCGGATAAAGGCCAAATAGAACAGTTACAATAGCTCGAAATTTCAAGTTTCAATAAATGTGTAAAGTTCATTTACATGAAATTGATAATATCGATAATAGTCTCTCATTAAATGTACAATAGACAGCAGAGTTTCGATACAAATTATTATGTTAAACTTAATCTGGTTTCGTGTTGACTCTCATTTATTTTATGGAACACAAAATTGAATTATACACTGGAATAGATCAAGACTGTGATTTATTTTCACAGTTAATTATGATTTCATATCAAAATTTAAAATACCAATTATTTTACTATTAAACCAGCATTTATCCATACTAAAGTCAATCTAAAATCTATTTTAGTTATTGTACACTTATATCTAATACTCGTCCTTTATTGAAATACAAGACATACAGACGAAATTTCGATTCATTGTATAGCCGCTCTTAACACAGTAAGATTGTCATCTACAGAGAGTGCAAAATCAAAATTTCAATATTCCTCTTTTTTTCAATAAAAATGATATTTTGATATAAATATTTTATTTCTAATATTTATCGACATAAGTTTGTGAAAATGAATCAAAAGAATCTAACTATTGAAGAGTCTGAAAAACATTTTTTTGTGTTATATTTAATGCAATAACTTCTTTCTATTGTTTTGCTAACTATTGATTTATTGTTCAAAGTTGAGTAATACATGTTTTGCTATATTTGCCCTTGATAGAATTTAACATCTTCATAATTTTCAGATATTATCTTCGTTACTTCATCAGCATGTTCGCTATCGCGTACTTCCAATACAACTTGTATCTATCAATACGAGAAAATAAATAATTGAACTAGCTAATAAATTAAAAATTCGATTACTTGAACTGAAAACATATCAGATTTAAGCCAAGCTCGTTCATGATAAATATCTTTAACACTAGCACCAGCTGTACTAAATAATTTGCACATGTGTGCTAACGATCCCGGACGATCACTAATGAATTAGATAAAAACAGATTCATAAAGATTTCCATGGAATAAAAATCTTGTTACCTGACTGTTAACCAAACTTTTACTAGACGTTTATCAGCAACAAGACCACGTTCAAGTACACGCCCGAGTACAGTTGTATCAATATTACCACCACATAATGGTATTACTACTCTAAAAATAAGCAGTCGTCTAATTTTTGTTTCTTTCATGTCGTCTTATCTTACTTTTTTCCTTGTAATTCAGGTAGTAAACCTTGTAAAATAGCTGCTAAACCTGTAGCACCAGCTCCTAAACACAATAGAATAGTTAGTTTAAAATTTGATTCAATAGATGAAAATCAAAATTTTTTACCTTCAACCACAGCTTTTTCCATTTCAACCAAACGTAGTATAGCAATAGCAATATATTCTTCACTAAATTTTAACTAGTATTATTTTCTGTTTAATTTCATCGATACTAACCTTACAGAAACAACTTTATCAACTAACGGTGCAGCTGTTGCAAAAGCATTTGCACCAACCAAAGAAACAGCAAGACCATCGGCTAATGTCGAAAGACATTCCGTAAAAACAGGTCGACCAGCTAAAATAAATATTCAGATAGTTACAAATCAAAAACGGAAACTCATTTTTCGGATTACCTTTCCATGATGTACAAAATCCTGGTGCACGTTCAGATTCAACGGCGATAACTTGTACACGAGGATTAACTGATTTAATCGCAACCGCTAGAAGAAAAAAATAATATTCAATTATTAATGGATGAAAAAATTCATAGAAATTTATAACTAATTTACCAATGCCAGCTAAAAGACCCCCACCACCTAAAATAAATAAAGAAAGAAAAGTATAAAGAAAATACTATTGATCCGTTAAAATTGAAATACCCGTTGGTACAATGATTGCATCAACATCTGGAACTTGATCAAGAACTTCAAGACCTAGACTTCCTTGGCCAGCTAGAATATTTGGATGATCAAAACTAAAATCAAGAAAAAGATGAACACTTTCAAATATTAGTTCTATTTACCCATTAACATATCGTAATTGTAACATTTTAGACAATTTTAATGCTACTCGTTTTGACTAGAATTAGAAAAATAGAGTAATTTTGTTTGTTTGTTTGTTTGTTTATCTATCGAATTATTTACTTCAGATAAATCCATTCCTCTAACAATAACAACAGCTCCAAATGATTTGCAATTGTTTACTTTCATAATTGGTGCATGCCTTGGCATAACAACCACAACTGGTATACCCAATTGTTGGCCATGATAACAGATAGCTAAAGCATGATTACCTGCACTGGCTGCAATGACTCCTCGACCTTTTTCTTCCTAATTATTAACACAAAAAAGATCGGTTCTTAATTCATAACATCAAAACGAACAACAAACCGGTGGCAAAGTCATTAGAGTATTTCTTGCACCACGCTCTTTAAAACTACCTGTATGTAATAAGAATTCTTTTTTCAAATACAAATCCATCCCAGTGACTTTAGACAGATGTGAGCTCTACAGACAAAAGAAAATCTATCGAATTTTAAATATCAGAATAAATACGCACTGTACATGGTGTTCTTTCAACACCAAATTTAATTCGATAGGCTGCAGCAGCTATTTCTTCGAAACGGAGTATACGAGGTGTTTTCGGATCACACCATTCGTCATATAAATCATCTTCAGTGATTTCCAATGCTCCCAAACTATATTATAGATTAATAGTAAGAACAATTTATTTCAAATGGAAATAAACTAGACTCACTCAAGGTTCTTTATTTCATGGTCTAATTTTTGTTGACGTTCTTGTAAATCAGCAATAGATAAATATCGTTCATCAAGCATTGTCATGCGGCCTACGAAATAAATAAAATTTTACTCGATTACGTTTAAAATTAATTCTACTTTTCCCACTATTTTCATTCATAGTCATTTTTGTGAAAAAGATTTCTTTGTTTAATAAAATTTACGTTGCTATTCGAATATATTATATGAAAATGAAATGCAAAAAAAAGGAATTATATAAGTAGAAAAGGGGGTGTATATTCGGATGCTTGACAGAAAGAAAAAAAAACTTGATGTTTTTACAGGCCAGTTAACTAGTTAAATAAACAGGTAAATAGATTATTTATACGTGGATAGGTTTTTGATTGTTTTTACGTACCATTATGGTCAGTATCAGGTTGTGTTTCCAACATTCTATACAAATTTCTCACAATGTGTAAACATGGTTATGATTCCTCTTGTATATATATTTATAGAGAGAGAGAGAGAGAATATTCTATGAAATATGATATATTATCTATAGAAAAAAACTGAAGTTGTAGTCATCGAGGCCAAAAATCAATGGAACTATTAGATCAAACAAGTATACACATATTTACTTTACAAGAACGAAGCAAATGTAAAGAACAATATACACGCACCTTCTACTAATCTCTATTATTCAATTTAGCTAAAACGAAACAAATTTGGTTTTTCGATGCAAAGCGTCTATATGAAAAGAAATATTTTTGTAGGAGGCAAATACTCTTGTGTTCATATCATTATTTTATAGATAGATGCAAATTTCGATACAACTTTTCCTCCCTATATTCTCACATTATTAAGTATAACCTAAGTTATTATTATTAACAGTGTTTTTTTTGTATTTTATGTTTGTGTATGAATCGATGGAAATTTCTGAGTTCGATTTTTATCTTTCAATAAAATGAATATTAACGACGTAGAAAAGAAAACATACGTGAGAACGATTTCGTAGTAAGTAAAGCAATCAAAAATTCGACTATTGTTGATCGAATTTCATAGATTATATTATCAATATTGTGTGTTTTACTTGTTCGAATTAAAAATCATTGCGACCGCTCGGTGGATGCGGTTTAAAATATCAACCACAATCTATAACTGCTTTAGATTTCATAATATTTTTTTCCATAATTTGTCATTGTCACTTTTTTGTGATCATTGCTAGTATCACTTTATTTCACTTTGGTTATACCAATTTCATGAATACAATAGTATTTCTTGTGGTATAATTCATCCTCGCATTGTCTAGCATTTTGTTTTCTATAATTGTAAAACAGAAACTGCAACTCAAATCATATTAGAGTCCATGAAACAAGATTTTCATAAGTTTTCAATGTAACCTTTTTCAAACATTTCGAAACAATGATATAGAGATCTTTTGAATGAAATCAATTATTTTAAAGAGATATTGTTGATGACATTATGTCGAATGAAATTTTCATTTATCATTGAATGAAACTTAAATAAATTACGGTAAATATTTTGAATCGTACGAAAGTTTTGCACATTCTGTTTGATTCGCATTTGTAAAATTCATGAATATACTATTATCGCATAAAACTACTTTGTGAATATTAATAGCAAACTTTTCTCCTTTTATAAAACTTATAGTTTCAAAAAATTAAACAAAATTGTAATCATTTAAACAAGTCTGTTCACTAATCGTTACAACATTCGCCAATTAATATTGCTTCTAACAAAAAGAAAATATCAACATCATTTCTTTCGAGCCATTGCAGACTTGAGCAAATTCTTTTACTGAGTTTGTACATGTGCAATATTCGATAGAGTTTACATATTACATGCATGAAAAACAAAACATTCTCAAATTTAACTGCTGTCTATCAACATGGATCAATTTTATTGATGAAGTCTATCTACTGAACATCGTAATCATGCTGATTGTGAAAAGCACTTTAGTGATTATTTTCTGGTATGCGAGTGTTTACACTCTACATACCAAATGTAGTATCATGCGAAAAAGCACTTTATAATCGCAGCAAGATGAAACTTGAAGGACCCCTTTTTTTAATGCGATGCGAAGCAGAAGCATTTCTGTAGTCCGTCGCGTACGCATCCAAATACAGTATTAGTAACATTAAAATCTCTATATCATACAAATTTTGTCTGATTTCTCCTGTCGAATAATCGATCTTTGAGAATGTATCGATAAGTAGGAATAGTTTTCTCAGTGATGAATACCATTATGGCTACATAAAAAGTATTCAAGATTTCTTCGAATTCATGATTTTTCGTTGGAAATCCAGATTCTTGCTTCGCATCGCATTTCGTATACGAGTGAAAATCGAATACCATCTAGTTCTACTTTAAAATGTTTGATTCCAACTTATTTGAAACTAATTACTATTCAACGAACGACTTTCGGCGTTTTACTAAAAACTCTCATTTGACGTCGATATTTTCGTCAAATGTGTTTTAAAATAAATAATATGTATCTATTTTATTACTAAATATATCTATCAGACAAAACATTCAAAGAAAAGAAGAACGAAACGAATTAGTAGTCCGCTTAAGCAGACAATCGATATAAGAGAAAAAGAAAAATGACGTCAGATGAACACACGAATAATCGAGGACAAAAGATTCTTTGTTTTCTTGCCAACAAAGCAGATATCTCTATTAGCATTTAATGACTTTATTTATTTTTATTTCATTGTATTCCTTTTCCTTTTTAGAGATTTTTAAGACTTGATAATTAATTATAATGATGATTCAAATAAAATGAAGTATTTTGATGAGCATCAAGCACCAATACTGGCATCAAATACTTATGAAGAAAAACGATATCTCGTAAGAAAGGTTTTTTTTTATTTTATAGGAAATGAATTTTGTTAAGGCGACATCATTTTGTGATGATTGTATTCGAATGTTTAATATGGATAAATAAAGATTAGTAAAATAATTGAAACTTATCAATAAATCATATGATGCTGAGTAGATTGTTAGACAAGTATTTTTCTTCTCTAATTAAATTGATTTCGAACGGCATCGTTATTAATGAAGATCGATTGGAAGAAAAATGATCATGTAAACTTCATTTTATCTTATTTAAATGAAGATTCAATTCTGAATATTTATAGATATTCGCTATTCTAGTAAAGAATACGATTCAATTTTATGGAAGTGATAAATGAGCAAAAACGAAACTATGAAAATGATTCAATTGATGAAGTTTGCTACTTTTTCTTATCGATATTTTATAATAATATTTACTTTTTTCAGCTGATTCATCCAGTCGGTTATTCATCATGTCAAACATTATCTATTGTGGCTTATGTAAATGCTCAATCATTCATCGTTAGTCTTCTTGCTTTTGATATTCGTATGAAGCAAGAAAAAAGATTTCGTTCTTGATTAATTTCATTTAAAAATGTTTTATTTGAAGCTATTCATTAAAAGATGTTATTTATGCAATAGCATGAAATTCAAGTGAAACACATCAATTTACTTGTTCTACAATAGCTGTAAGTTGATTTTTTAATCTAAAATCAATTTCTGACTGTATGATGTGACTTAGAATAGGTTTTCACAAGATTATTGTTGTGTAATAAAAAATAATTTGTAGAAACTATTCTGCAGAATTTATATGGATTGTTCCAGACTTCCTTTTGACATTTACTACTCTTGATCGTTTCCAGCGAAAGCTTGGAAGGATCTTTCACAATCGTGAATCTCAAGGATTTAGCGAAGTTATATTCAGGATTCTGTCTCAAATCTTAGTAATTAGTGCTCCCAGGATTTTTCAAGATTCAAAACACGATCCTTTTTATGATTTGTTCAAGTTTCTGCTGAGCTATTTTTCTATATTGAGAATGCAAGATGCTGCCAAGATTCACTCTTGATCCCACTCAGGATCTTAATAGGAATGAGAAACAGAATTTTGCCAAGATATTATGAAGTTCTTGTCAATGCCTGAACTAAACCTCCTATTAGGATTCTGAAAGGATTAATAGCTATGTCAAACGAGTATCTAAGCAAGAAAATAACAAGATTATTCAGAATCCTAAACGAACTATCCTACCAAACTTTGTTTAGGATCTTGTTCAAAACTTTCCAAGAATGCGCGATTCCAAACCTTGCAACACGATGGGAATCCTTATCAAGATTTTGATAAGAAAATATAAGGATTCAGTTAGAATCTTCGTAGATTACTGTTTACTCTGCTCAATCATGTGCTTTTCTTAAGAGAGCTTCCAAGGAACTTTAGGAATGATAATCCAAAGAATCCCGCCAGTTTTGATTCAGGATCATTTTCAGACTTTTTCAATTTTCTGTACATATTCTTTCTTGAATCGAGGATCCAGGATCCTACATGGAATCACACTGTCATTTTTTACGATGAGCGGCGAAATTCTCCCTCTCAATTTTCTTTGCAAATTCGTAGACGATTTTAATTTATTTGTGGGCTGAATACAACATGCCAAAGACAATCATCTATTTTCTCTTCTATATTGATTTATTTTCTCGCTAGGTGCAAACTGTTTTCTCTTTAAATTAATTTATTTTCTCTTTTATATGGATCTATTGTCTCTTGAGGTGGAAACCATTTTTTTTACATTGATCTATTTTCATTTTTGGATCAGCCAAATCAGAGGATGCTAAGACATCACTAATAAGCCTAAAAAATAAAACGTTCAAGTCCGAAGGAAAAAGAATTCCTACATACTTTGAATTATATTGCATTTACACGCTAAGAGATAAAGCAGCACAAAAATATTGCCTTGATTGAATCAGAAAAACTCACAAATTCTAGCTGATAATATTTTTTTTCCTGTAAGAAAAACAATGCAAAACTGTTTCTCTCTAGTTTTACGAGACTTTCTCCTTCGAATCTTTCCACGCTAAGCAAAACCAAACGAAAACCATGCACACTGTCGATCCTACTTGGGATTCTGACAAGAATAATAGAATGGATTCAGTCAAGATTTTCTCAAGTTTTAGACGAGCTCTGCCCAGGGCAAACAATCAGATGTTAAGATCTGATAAGATTCTGCATCTGATCTTATATGATCGTGTAAGATCCGACAAAAAATCGTAGTCTCTGAGATCTTAGATCTAGTCGCAGAATCAGATTCTTGAAAGATCTTATCAATGTGTACGATTTTTCAAGAATCTGATTGTGAGACTTGATCTAACGTAAGATCTCAGAGAGTACGATTTTTTGTCAGATTCTTGTAAGACTTCGCACATATTCCAAGATCTTGTGTCAGATTCTTCGATCTGGGTGTAATGAAGTTCTAATATGAGATTCCTATCAAGATTTATAGCTAAATCACAGAAGGATCTTGAGAAGAATAACACAAGATTAGTCAGTCATATTCCTAAATGAATAAATCCTGACAAGTTTCAATCAGGATTCTGATAGGAATTTTCCAGGAGCAAGTGTTTTCAGATCCTAACAAGATAATATCAACCGTGATTTGGGTCTTGATAGGAAATACGAGAATTTTGTTAAGATCTTTGCAGGTTTATCTTTAGGAACTATCGAGAATTCGATGTTCAGGATCCTATTCGGGATAATGGAGAAAATGCATGAAAATGTTTCATCAAGATTTCAGCGGATTTTCCTTTTTGATCTGTGTAAAATTTGCAAATCTATAGATTACAACAGAATTTTAATGCTAATGTGTTGGGTAAATCTCAAAAAAGAATAGATGAGATGATTTCTGAAGATTTTACCCTGATTACGATTTTGATTTTTTTATAAACCAATGCAGAGATTAGAGCAAGAAAAGAAATAATAAACAGAGACCAAAAATTGAAAATGACTTTTTTTCTTCGTGATGATCCTTTCAGAAGAAAAAATGTTGAATTACATTCATAATCTGAGACGTCCGATCATTTATTTTAGGGTGAATATGCTCATGTTGACGTGTCCATATATATTTTCAAACCAGCATCAACACGTTGGATAATGTATATCTCTTCACTTTTTATGTTTTAAATACTTTATTTGCTATTATAGGAAGACACAAGCCGAAAAGATGCCAATTCATAAGACATAATCGTAAATTAGAAAATCTTTTGATATTTTAAATTAATATTTTATACTTAGGATTCAAATTCAATTTTAAACTATACAAAATAAATAATAAATGATAAAGAATTAATTCCAAGTTAGATTCGACGTGCACGTACATCATGAATGCGTTTTGAAAAAAGATCAGTTCAATTAACATCAACATCAAAATATCTTCAAAGTCAAGTTCTAATCTAGTATAATGTTGATGTAATAACGGATTATAGTGAACAAATTCAAATCTAGTCTTATGGCTGTATCACTACATCATTCAATTACAGTTAATAATAATAATAAAAATATTCAATTGATGATTTATCATTATCCGCTATTCTTGTTGTACTACAAACAGAAAAATTCATATATATATATATACTTTATGTCAATTTTTATCAGAAAAGTATCTTTTCATTTTTTTGTTGAGATCTTTCAAAAGAAAAAAATGATACGTACTTTTGTACATAGAAAATGGTCATTATTTAACAGGTCGATTACCATTAACATGAAATTAATTTGAATGATATTTGTTTTATTTCTTTCTCCAATTTTCTAAATTTTATTTTATTCCTTTGTTTGTTTACTTTTTCTTATAGTAAACATTTCTTTTATTTGGAAAAATTTGATCAAACAAATATGCTTAAATGCACATAACGAATTCAATTTGAACCAACGTTAGTTTTTGAACTTAAACAAGTAGCGTATTTCATCTACTACATATCGAATTATTTTTTATTTAATTAGGCTGAAAAAAACAATATAAAAAATGATTTATTATTCGAAATAAATGACTTTGATGAAAAATTTCGATAATCTGTTATACAATTTCTTCGTCGTCAATCATTTCATTATCATGTTCCATAATCTTTTGGTTCAATTATTTCTCTTTCATTAACTTTATATGAAATTGATAGAAAAAAGCTCAACTTCAAGTTAGATTTACGTTCTCATTTATTTCATTTGTTTGATCCTCTAAACTAATAATCTTTATAAATTAATTTGTAAAGTTATATCTAGTTTCAGATAAATGACAACTTAAATTTCTCTGCGAAACTTGCGTAAACAATATGAACTTGAACTTTTAGGTAATGATCAAGTCATAATCATTACCCATTATTGTTTTCTTACTCGAGGATTTTTAATAAAAAGAAATGAAAATGAAGTAGGATACTTGTTTTTTTTAAAATAATATTGGTTTTACTGTTTTAGACTGCAAATCGATTATTTATTTCTCGTGATACTCAAGGACAAATTCATATTGAATATAAAAAAGAAGATAAATTAGTAGAAACTATTCAATCTGTTCGTACCCAGGTCGAACAGTACGGTCCGTATACGGCCATTGACGGTTACTTTACGACTATTTTAGGGGCGAAATTTTGCCGTAATATCTGGTGCAGTAATACAGACCGTATTATCATGAGAGTACGGAGCACAAACAGCCGTAAACCATGAAAATTCAGTCCCGCTTACGGTGCTGTACTACTGCGCCAGGTATTACGGGCAAATATGGCCTATTTACTGCCGTAAAGATACCGTTTTGACATCGTTTACTGTCGACAAACAGACCGTAAACGAGTCCGTTTTGATCAACCTGGGTAGCAATAAATATAAGATTCAGTACAGTGTAAGTCGTTTAAGTACTTTAACATTTTAATTTTTCATATCTTTGTATTGTAGTATTCAAATAAACTACAAACAACAGCGATTGATCTTGGAAACTACTTTAATAATGAAGGGCAAGTTTACAAACATTTTATATTGATATATGCATATATATATATCAAAATCTTTTTTTTTAGAAAACTTGATGTTGATAATAATCAGTTGATGAAAAGGATATCTAAAAGTGTCTCAAACATTTTACAACATCGTTCTGGTTATGTTAGTTCACGTTCACATTCAACAATAGCAGATCCAGATTCTGCACGTGCGTCATCAACATATCGTCCAGTCCAGGCCACGCGTGTGCAACGCCATTAACAACATGTGCAGGGTTTACAGATGTACCAACGTCAACATCAACAATTTATGATTGAAATAGTACACAAGAACAAATGTTAACATGTCAATATGAATTAAAGGTTGATGTTTTGGAAGAAACAAAAGAAAAAAAGTAAATATAATCCCTTTATTCGAAAATAGGGGCATTTTAATTAATTTTTCTCTTCTAGATCTGATGGTAATCTTTATACGCCAAACTTAGAACATTAAAGTTTGATCTAAAAGTGAAAGAAAAAATAAAAATAAACATAAAAAAAAATTAGAATTTCATTATTGTAGTAAAAAACATACAAGTAATAGAATCGCAAACAAATCAAACAGTAAATTAATTGTTCAGATTTATAATGCATTGAAAGAGTTACATGTAAATCCCGATGCAATAACTGTTATGAGGGAAAACAAATAGAAAGATCAAAGTGTCTCAATTGAAAGTAGAAATTGTTATGAAAATGTATAAACTGATTGGTGTCGTATAAATAAGCTACAAAAATTGTAACAAAATATACATAACTAAAATATTATTATCTCTCTGTCGAAAATAGTATTGATAGTGAAAATGGAGATGAAGTTAAAGAATGAAAGAACATTTGAGATGTAAATAAAAGTACAAAAAAGCATTGATTTAAGAAGAATAAACAAATACAATCTAAATCAAAATTATGAAAACACTATTCGATCAGAGAATCAATATCCTATGATTCATGATCATCAAGTATTGGAGATCTAAGTTATAGGTTTGATTGAGAATGATATTTTGAATTGTCTTGGAAAGCAATTTACGGCGTAAGTAGTATTTGTTTTTGAGAGCGTAAACATGGCTATGATTTATATTTCAACCGTGTCTATCAAAACTGTTATATTTATATGATTAAAGCAGCTTTTTTTTTAAAAGTTAATTCTAACTTTATTCAGTTACATAATCACATTGATAGCGATGGTACAATTTTTAATGAAACTATTGAAAATATGAAAGATGCTACTCAATTTTTAGGAGATCAACAAGAATATATAGTCATCTAACATTTCGATTTTACACCCAATGATTTTATGATTGATTGAATTATAATTATATAGTATAAATATAAAGTGATTGAACAACATCAGATATTGCATACATTCAATACAGGCTTAATGATTGAACACAGATTTATATTATTACTAATACACAACTTGGACTTGTTAATAATCCTTGTTTTGATGGTATACTTGAACATATAGATTGTGTCAAATGTTAAAGAGGAGATGTTTACTCTCATTTTGGTTTTAGGCAGTTATGTTTTTCTCACATAAATATAAAATATTCTAAACGTAATAGTTAAATTAGAGGTGAAGAATGTAATACATCAGGAAAAATAAAATTGGAGAAAATTCTTGTTTGTCTTGAAAATACTATTTTTTAGACAGTATAAAAATTATATTGTTCAAGTGTTTAGTTAATATAGTTTTTTCTTAGTTAATATTCTATATTCTTTGTTTCATTCTATGTAAGTTTTGACTCTTTATATTTTTTCTTTTGTGTTTCATATTTTTATGCGCGGCTACTTTTTTTTACTCTATATAACTTGTATTTTTTTCTAACAAGTGGAATCCATGTCATTTTCAATATTTTGTCCGTGTTGGAGATACTGTTATAGAAAAAAATCTAAGAGGATTTGGGCCGACGGAACTTCCTTAGAAGATTGTAACCATTTTACTAATTTTCATGCAATGACAAGGTATTTACAGAAAAATTGAACAACAGAATTTTAATCTGAAATTTTGCTCACATATGTCTCGTGGTTACTAAAGCATTATAAACGGTTCAACGGAAATAATGCTCTCTTCTCAAGATATTGAATAGTTATGGAATTCAATGTTTTCCTACTGTAGAGAGTATCAGACAACTTTTTTGAAAATCAGTATCTCGAGAAGAGAACTTCTTTTTTCGCTGAAACTTTTAGAATGTTTTAGTAATCATGAGATCTATATATGAACGAAATTTCAGATTGAGATTCTGCTGTTCATTTTTTTCTGTAAATACCTTGTCCTTGCATGAAAAATTAGTAAAATGGTCACAACCTTCGAAGAAAATTACATGAGCCCAAATTCTCTTACGTAAGATAATGAATCATGGACATAATTAATCGATCAATCGAAATCGATCTTTAAGAATATATCGCTATGTAAGAATGGAGTTTTCTCAGGGATGAATTTCATCATGTTGACACAAAAAGTATTCAAGATTTCTCTGAATTGTAGATTTTTCGTGAAGATCCGATTCGAGCTTTGCATCGCATTTCTTATACGAGTGCAATTCGGATACCATCTAGTTTTGTATTTTAATTCTATTAGCTAAATTTCGACCAATCAGAAGTTTCAGATAATTTTCTATTGATAGAAATAAACAGAATCATTTCAAATATCTCTGTATGAAAAATAAATGTTTTTTTGAATGTGATTTTAAAATAAATTTTTTCTCTATTTGACACATTCAATCAGGTCTATACACCACAATATTGAGTCATCATGATATCAATTTGATTCATGTTTACTGGATTGCTCGCATCTTCAGCAATTTCATAACTAAATCATTTCATTAGTTACTTTCACTGGTTTATTTGTCACCACTACAACAAACATCTATTTTAGTTTTATTTTGTTGATTTATTTGATTCGTTAAAACTAGAATTTATTCTCACTTTTCACGTTCCAAAGCTCAATCGCTTATTTTTAGATATTCCACGAAAAAACAGACAATGAGTTTTCAATGGACATTTCTGGCGACATTTCTCTATTGTGAAATAGTTGTTGTTATTACTCTTCTTTTGCCATTCATTTCACCCACGATGTAAGTATTCATACTTGTTCTGAAAGATATTTAATAAAAACAAACAACTTTATTTCATCGATTTCTAGTTGGCGAACACTTTTCAAGTCAAGACTTGTAGCAGCATTCTCAGCTGGATCAAAGTATTATTTTAATTTTATAATATTTATATTCGGCTTATTATTTATCGGTAAAAAATGACGTCTCTGGCATAGATTTTATCTTTATATTTCTGATTCATTTAGATTCAATTCGTGAATTAAGAAAATATTCTAATATTGATGCAAAAGAACTAACAACGCCACATAGTGAAGCACATGCACATATGAAAGAGTTTCGTTCACAAAGAAATTTCTACATTGCTGGCTTCGCTCTTTTTCTTTGGTTGTACGTAGAAAAACATATTAATCATTAATTTTCGATTAAATAATTGATAAATAATTCTAGTGTAATTAAACGTTTAATTAGTCTTCTATCGGCTGTTGCACGTAAAATGGCTGAGTCAACTGCAGCACGTAAGCAAGCTGAAGGTGCTCATCGTCATTTACAAGAAGCCATGCAGAATAATGATTCAGATGTAAGAAAATAGTTTGTTTAATTAAAAAAATTTAATTTTTCTTTTGAAAGAAGCTTAGCCAACAAGAAAAATCAACTTCATCAGGTCAAGGATCAAATTTTATTGATCCAAAAGAATATGATGCTGAAATTGAAAGATATAAGAAAGGTTTATGAAATATAGATATAAAATAACTACACATATTCTAAACTTTTGATTTGTTTTTTTCTCTTTATTCAGAAGCCATTCAAGCGCGTGAAGATATAGAAGCATTGCGTGAAAAATATGACACTTCAGTACAAGAATATGATAAACTTTGTAATGAACATCAAAAATTACAAGTAAATTAGATGAAGTTAATTTTTATGAATTGAAATATTCTTTTTGAATTTCTTTTAGAATAAATTGGATGTTTTAGCAAAAAATGAATCAGCAAAAGATAAATAAACAAATATATTCGTTGACCTATGAGCAATCGGCTATTTAGTTTTTTTTGCATCCTGCTTTGGTTATGCACAAATTTCATGACTAAAAATCCTAGCATTTGTTAGCATATCACTTTCACATGTGCTTATTTTTTCCTGTTATTTATCAGTCTTTTTTTCTTTGATTTATTCAATCTACACTCTTTGTCATACATATCTGAATAAGCGAAATAAATTATCCAAGAGAAATATATTAATTATTCTTTCTTATTTTTATTGAAAAAATCTTCTAGAAGGAGTATTTATTCACACAAGAAAAACTAACCATGTCGCAAACCACAAATGAGATAACAACAGCAAAAATCGCAGTCAGAAAAGTGAATCCAATCAAAGATTTTTTGGCTGGTGGTGTTGGCGGCGCTTGTCTTGTTATTACAGGTCACCCATTAGATACAATTAAAGTATGTTTAAGCAAAATGACATTTCAAATACTCAATATTTGATTGAAACCAAAAGGTTCGATTACAAACACAACCAAAGCCACAACCTGGACAAGTACCATTGTTTACAGGAACATGGGATTGCGCGACAAAGACTGTTGCAAAAGAAGTAAACATATTATTCAAAGAAAAATAAAATTGAGATAACGAACCTGGATTTCAATTTCTATAGGGTTTTGCCGGTTTATATAAAGGGATGGGTGCACCACTAATTGGTATGTATGTTATCATGGCGAATCATTATGAATTTAAATTCTCCGTTCGCAGTCGTACAATTTCTTTAAGTCTTTAAGATTAGAAATGATCTTTATTCCAGAAGTGGCGATATTCTTGATGAAATATCGTGCTTTCCCAAACTGTTGATAAAAAGAATAAATCACTAGACTTAAACTTAAGATTCATCGTACGAAATATACTACACGACTACTAGAATTTTCTTTTTTGAAGTTACATCATTAATGGATAATTCATTTTGAGTATATTAAATATTGACGAAAAAAAATCAATTGTGATACTTGTTTCTTGTGAACTAAGATTACCATAGTGAGTATTCAATATCGGCAACAAAATATGTTCTATATTGACCATGTTTTCTATAAGAAAGATATACTTCAACATATTACTCTCATCTTGTAGAACGTTACTGTTGACAGAACTAGATTTTATTTTTTTTTGACATTCAAGGTGTGACACCAATGTTTGCTGTATGCTTTTTTGGATATGGTGTTGGTAAACGATTACAAACACCAGCTGGTGAAAATGATAATTATACGTAAGTAGTTTTATTCAGTTATTTTCTGTTTACAGTATATAACAATAATAATGATATTCATCATTAGTTTACCGCAAATATTTGTTGCTGGTATGTTATCTGGAGTTTTTACAACTGTGATAATGGCGCCAGGTGAAAGAATTAAATGTTTATTACAAGTAGGAAAATGAGTTTATTCAGATTTGATAAAGAATTTTCAGCAATTAAAAAGATTCAACATGCGGCTAATGAACATAAATATAGTGGACCAGTAGATTGTGCTAAACAATTATATAGAGAAGGTGGTATTCGAAGTATCTATCGAGGAACAGCTTTAACACTCATGCGAGGTAAAAATTAGATCTTTTTTAGTATAATCCATGACTTCAATAACACGGATATGATATTTAGATGTGCCTGCATCTGGTGTTTATTTTGCATCATACGAATATTTAAAAAGAGTGTTGACACCTGAAGGAAAATCGTGCGTACAAAAATCATATAAATCTATATAGATCATTTTTGTGTTTGCTTTTCTAGTCCTAGTGACTTGAGTGCATGGAAAACATTATTTGCTGGTGGCATGGCTGGTATTGCTAATTGGGTTGTAGCTATTCCTCCCGATGTACTTAAATCAAGATTTCAAACAGGTTTACTAGAATTATTTTTTATGTTTTGCTTGTTTTTTACTTTGTTTTTTTTCTCTCGTTTTAATGATTAGCTCCCTCAGGAAAATATTCTGGTATAGCTGATGTTTTACGTGAACTTATACGTACTGAAGGAATCGGATCGCTCTATAAAGGCATTGTACCTGTTATGTTACGAGCTTTTCCAGCTAATGCTGCATGTTTTCTTGGTTACGAATTAACAGTTAAATTCCTTGATTATATATGGCCACATTGGTGAAAATGAATCGTGTTTACAAAGCATTACCTCGTCGATATTATTTTTCATAAACATTTGGGTCAATTTTGTGACCATTTTTTGAGTGTCTTCTTCTTTTTTATGCATACACTTTTCACAAGTTTAAATTGTGCTCTTCTTAGAAGAAGAAAAGGTAGAGATCATTCCTTGATCAATTATTTAGCATGATTCTATTCTACGAAACATCCTTTATGTGGAAATATATTAGAATAAAATGATAACAAGCTTTAGAAAAACTAAATGAAATGAGCTTGACTTTGTATTTAAGTAACATCGAAAAACTTTCTACTGAATTTATATTCTAATAGAAAATTGGATATAATATTGAAAATGAATTTTTTATGCAAATAATAACTTCACTAAAAATTGTAGATATAATGTATCAAAAGATTTAATAATTTTTTATAGATTTATTTTATATAACAAAAAAAACGTTATAAAACGAACACATTGAAATAGTCAAAAAAATTTACCTATCTGATTAAATTCTCATCTTTTCTTTTTACAATTCTTTATAAGACTTAATAACTTGTTCAATTTGTACAAAACTGTTCAGAAATGCTTGTTCATCAACATCATATTTTAAATAATGATGAAGATATGCTTTTTGACCGAATAACTGCCATGATTTGCTTACTATTCTATCGAGTGCAGATACTGGTGTTTGACAATTGCTAATCAATGATACATATTTTTCATAATTTAGATAAGATTTATCACGATAATTAAATACAGAATAATAATCCGACGATGGAGTGTATGATGAATAAAGCGTTGAATGATTAAAATATTGTTTTAAATCTTGATCAATATCTTCTTTATCATAGGAACGTGCCAAAAATAAATTTGCTACAGACTTCGTTCGTGTTTGATGAGGTTTTAATGACCAATTAAGTCCTTCATCTAAATAAGAATTATTAATATACATTTGTGATAGATTTTTAATCAACGATGACCATTTATATGTACTAAAATCTAATGCTTGATCGCTTAATTGTGGTACACAACGCAGTGTTAATAATTTATAAAATGAATGTGGTAAAAGTGATTCTAATAAATAATTTATTTCGCATACAGAAGCATTTTTATTCGAAATCGGCTGAAGAAAACTGCATAGATGTCGAGTTAAGATATTATTCATATCGTGAATATTTGTTGGACGATCAAGACCAGAACAGGAAACAAGTTTTTTTGCATATTGTTGAAGAATATCATTTTCAAAAACAAGTAATGCATCGGCAGAATGATAAAGATGTGATAGTGTTAATAGTGAATTATAATTTTGTACTACAACTTCACCACTTGTATATGGAACAACAATTGTTGTTAAAAGAAATGAACGTGGTAATTCATCACGAATACATTCAACAACATAAGCACCAAGACCAGAGCCTATATGAACGATTGATTGAAGAGAAAAATCAACTGTTCTTGTTTACCTGTGCCACCAGCTAGAGAAAGTATCGGTAAAATTGCATCAACCCGATCAGAATTCTCTAACTGCCATCGAAAACTATTCAGAATATTTTCTTCAGCTAATGAGCCATTTCGATAACCACATGCCCAATTATTACCGGATCCGAGACGACCTTTTTTTCAAATTATCGATATACTATAAGATATGAATTTGAGTTATTCTTACGAAAACATTTCTCTCTCTCTATTATTATTCGAATTGATAAGGAAGATAGTCGATGATCAACTAATCACTAAAATAATTTGCAGCTCATTTATCAGTTTTTTTAGGAGTCAAAATTGAAAAGTTCTTCGCTGTTGCTGATCAATCTAAATAATTTCTTCTCTTATGTTCGTTTGTTTAGCTTAGATTTCATTTCATCATGACTACGATGATAACAGAGGCAGTATGAATGGTACGGTCGAATGGATACTGAATAATCTCGATTTATCTTGTTTATTGTATATTTTTAACTGAATAGTGTGTATGTAGTTTGTTGTCGTATGAAAAATTTTTTTCCAGTGAAATATTTAATATCTATACTCTAACATCGAAGGCACTAGGTCTTTTTAAGGTTTTATTTTCTGATTTCGAAATAAAAACAAACAGATTTTTTAAGTTAGCAGTTCTGTATGAAATAGAAGCTTTTCTGTTTCTTAAACCTAAAATCTCTCTTAAAATGCTACCTTCAATAACACATTTTTTTTCATAAGACCAATGACGTTTTGATTGAGATTTTTCATTCATTAATTGATCAATAACTTTAAGTTCAGTATCAATAGCAAGTGCTCGCGCAGTAAGCTTATTTTCATGTTGAATAAAAAATCGATCAAGGGAATGACGAACATAATCATTAATAGATGAACGATTTTCTATTGATAATTTTGATGGATTTAAATGTGTAAGATTATCTTCAATTAATGTATCGAATACTCGTTGACCAACTTGGTTTCCACATTGACCAAGCTGAAGAACAATACATGACATCTGAAACAAATAACAAGAACGAAAAAGAAAATGTTTTATTTTCTTTTTTTATTATTTTCTTTTATTTTAATCATCCATTTGAAAATCAACTAGAAAATTTTTTCCTTCTGATTTTTCAGCTAAATAACGTTCGTAAATTTTTGGAATCTTTTTAAATTTTTCCATTTTTCTTTCCAGTTGTCGAGCTGTCAATTGATAATCATTATGATGATCACGAGCCATAGCATCGTAATTTGTACCATGTTTTTCAATCATATAAATACAAAATCTAGATGGATAAGAAATAGAGACAATGAATCAATATTCAGTGAAACATACAATCGATCTGGATCGGACATTCTCAATGATTTAACACGTTCTGTATTAGCATCTTTTTCAATTTCATCTCGAATGTGAACTTTTGTTGGTTTACGTTGCTTCTTTTTTTTCTCTGTTGTATCGATCATTGGTACAGATGAATAATCATTATTATCATCATCATTATCAGAAATTTCTTGTTGTTGTTTTATAAATTTTTCAAGATTTTTTGGATTAACTAAATCTTTTGTTTTTGGTATAGGAAACGATTTTTTTATATCATGAACAAGTGCAAATTCACGATAATTTGTTGGTACCGAAAGTTTAGCTTCCCAGTTTGAACGTATCAATGGACAATGACGTACACGAACTTCACGTTTACGTTTTTCTTTTACCCACAGTCGTTTACGATTGACATCATGTAAATAGACTTTACCACGTTTACGACGACGAGTTTGTACCATTATGATCGATCTAAAAGTATACGAGAATAACGAAAGAATTCGAAAGTAAACGAAGATTCAATTGAATCGTCGATTCTACATTTCCACATTACTTTATACATTATTCTTCTTCATTCATTTATTTCTTATAGCTGATTAGTTAATATTAAAAATAACATCGATAATAGATGGCTCTGTCTAACAAGGACTTTTACGAAAGTTATGTAAAAACAAATTTTCGTATCGTTTCTATACGATATTAAAAGATGTATGTCTGAGTTCATCTTTAAATGTCTTTGTAAATGATTCTTAGTAGTATCTAAATTTTGTTTTTGTATATCCAGTCCTTTTTTTTTATTAATTTATATAAACGGATAGCATCATGATGATGATTCGATCGAAACAATCGAGTATTGCAATAGATCGAACGACAGTAAATTTCTTTACTTTCTCAGATACAGTATACGTGATGTACTCGATTTTTTTTTCGAAATATTAGACAACGATTGATAAGCTTAATTTTTCTGTTGTTACTTTTTATCTCGTTCGATTTAAAATGAAAACATGAAGATACTGAATACATCAATATACTAATATGTTTCATTATACTTTTTTGTCTGAAGTTTTATCATCCATACTCTAGTAAACCTACTCATGCGTATCATTTTGAGGAGTACTATGCATGTTTTATGAAAATTTAGGCATTTCAATATCAGAATACTTGCTTGTCTTAAATTTCAGATTTTTCAACAATACGCTAATATTATTAAAAATGCGAAGTCTCTACTGTACTTTTCACTAAAGCATTTATTTTTTCTGAGTTTTGTAGTAGATTTAAAAATCATAATAGTTAACGTAACATCTATGAACAAAATAGAACTTTTCTAAACACTCGAAAAGATCAAAGGAAAATGTCCAGAAAAGGACTACTGAAAGATAAGATAAATTTGTAAATTCTGAGCAATTATAGAAAATCAATAAAATAATATTTTTTCTATATGCTCCGAATTCTTTCAGAAAAATACTCATGTAAATTACATTTTCTGTCTAAAATAGATTCAAAAGAAGACTATATGAAGTCTGATTTTGTTTTCATAGTCAATCAGTGAATAATCATCAGGTCCCAACGTAAGGTGAATGTTGTCTTTGTGCTTGAGAGAGTACTGAGGCAAACGATGATGGAGCAGGTGCTCTATTTGGACTATGCTGTAGTGCACCCATTGATGGATACGGTAAAGGAGAACTGGGTGATGAATTTGCGCCTTGTAGCATGCGATTCCATGCAAGATTAGCAGCTGGTTGTGATGGATAAAATGGTGGTGGTGGCGGTGGCGGTGATATTGGTCGCTGTGATGGCATTGGATTCCAAGGATTGTTAGGCATTGATGCTGATGCTAGATTCGCTTGATTCCAAACATTTCGTATAGCTGGATTATTTGGTGGTATCCACGGCGATGGTTGAATAACAGTGCCAGGTGTTACTTGCATTTTACGGAAGATATTTGCAAGACGATTAGATTTCTGGGTACTCTCAAAATTTGCACTTTGCCAAACATTATTAACTGCATTTCGTTCTTGTTGTGTCATTGGTGGAGTTGCATTTCTCATGGCTTGCCAGGCATTATTTATATTAGGATTGCTTGGTGGCGGTGGACTATTTCTCATGGTTTGCCAGGCATTATTCAAACTAGGATTGTTCGGTAGAGGTGGCGGTGGACTATTTCTCATGGCTTGCCAGACATTATTTAAATTGGGATTGCTTGGTGGAAGACTACTATTCTTCATGGCTTCCCATTGCTGGCTAATATTAGGATCTGAAGCAGATCGCGGCAAAGATTCCGATCCTCGTTTTGCTTTACTCCATACATTACTTAATAAGTCATGAAGAGCAACTGGAGGCTCTTTCGGACGATTTAAATCAAGTTTAGGATAATTTCGTGGATGAGGTAATGGACGTCTATCATAGTTATCATCTTCTGAATCTGTAACTTCGCGACAAACAAGACGACGACGACGACATGAAGGAGAAGTAATCGTAATTTCCATTGGATTAGATTGACCTTTTTTTTAATAAATCATATATTTTGCGTCAATATTTTACTATTAGAAGGATAAGACTTACATCGATAATAATTACTGATAGAGTCAGTTCGTTTTAATGAATACACATCAACACCAAAATGGTTTAAAATTGTTTCCATCGGAACATTTTCTATCAGAAATATTGTTAGATTTGTTGGCAACTGTTATACTTATTAAAAAGAAAAAGAAACAAACCTGGTACTTCATACACAACCGGATTGCGGTCAACGACAGTTGCATTTATTTGTGGAACGCAATTTAGTGTGATTGATCCAGGTTGAAAGGTAGATTGATTACCTAATGTTGGTGTAATATTCTTTTGAATACTAATTTATTCGTATATAGTTACTAGGCAAAATTGTACATACCGATAATAGTGCACTTATATCATTATTAAAAAGTGGTACTGATTGTAGCTGATTGCCAGTGTATGGAAATTCATAAACTGGACTACTTGCCATTGATCTCAGATAGTCCATGTTAATGTTAAATATACTTCACCTATTCGTACTAAAAAAACGAACGAATAATATATTGAATACGAATGTGCACACTAGCCTTGTATTCACGTCTGCCTCAATATGACCATGAATTTTGATACGCGTGGCCAACTTACTCTCTATCGACAAGGTTTCAATTCGATAATATCAAAGAGACTAGTCTTCATTTAATTGATAGAGTGGGCAATAATGAAAACGATATGTTCGACAAACGAATGATGGTCTTTTTCAGTTGATGATTACTTTATTATCAAGTACACAAAAAAGACATGACCAATCAATAGGGTTCATCGTTTTTAATCCGTTCCACTCGAATAAATATTTGCAAAAAAGAGACAAAAATCGAAAAAGTCAACGAACCTTGTTCTTTCGCTTATTATCGAAACAAGAATAAAAAGGACACAAAAATAAATTACGTAAATAAAAACGAAACACGGAATTTAAATTAGTTATCAATGAAGAGAAAAGAAAAGAAAGAAATATTGGCTGTGTTTATTCGATATATATACATTGATCACTGTTCAACAATATCAATTAAAAAGATCATCAAGCTCTGAAGATGCACTTTTCGCGGGTGTCGTGTGTGATGGTGTCATAGAACCTCTGATTACAGTTGAGCCTGCTGGAGGCGGTGGTTGAAACAATGCTGCATTACTTGTTGTTCCTGAGTTAAAATAAGGCGACGGCATTGACGGTTTTGTAGCCATTGAATTCATTGGAATGCTTGTTGAAGTTGTTTGTGATCGTGAAGCAAGTGAATTGATATTATTGAAGAGACTGGATGTTAGATCAGTAGAGTTAGACGATGAAGAAAAATTCAATGTTGGCCGCATCTGTGGTTGTTGGCATGATGATGATGATGATGATGATGATGGCGTTAGTAGTGGTGGTGATGCTGTTGCCATAGTTGGCCGTATGAAAGATGGCATCGTGTGAGAAGTAGACATACCAGAATATGATTGTGATGGTGCATGTGGATCAAATAAAGTACTTGTTAAATCTTTATAAATTGCTGAAGATGAATTAGATGATGTTGGCGATGATACTGTAGGTGTCATAGCCATTAATGGAATATTTGAATTTGTATTAGCCGATGATGACACAGGCATTTTACGTTCAGGTAAAATTTCACCTTGAGTTGACATACGTTGTGTTTGCTCACTTTGACGCATGATGCGTTCTTTGTCTTCTAATGTTAATGTCTAATGTATAGTTATTTTGAATAAAAAAAAAGGTATCAAATGGATGATGAAAATTTTTACTTTTTTCGCTAATGAACTTTCTGATGGATTCGGCTGATTTGATAATGAAACTGATTTTTGATGTAATTTTGGACTTCCATTAGATGCATTTTCATCAAAAACAGTTGACAGACTTTTATTTTGTGCCACTTCAGAATTAAATCCATGACCGATCATAAATTGATCTATCTATACAGGACAACATCTATAGAAATATTTTTCAAGAGATATTTTGATATTTTACCATTGAGCATGAGCGTTGATCAACATGAAAATCCGTTTTTGATAAATCTATTGGGATAATAGGTGCACTACAAAAAAACAATGCAAGTAATATAATTATGCAACAATTCAATAGAACATATTCTCTGTTTACTTCGGTGCTTGTTGGGAGAGTTGTTCGAGTTTTTTGCGTTGTTCTATTTCTACTGTTTCCAGCATATCTTTTATTGTTGACATATACGCGTTGAACTATAAACAATAAACAGTTTAATTTGATGCAGAAAAAATTAATTGAACCTACCTGATTAAGATTAAGACTTGTTTCAATTGAGATCGGTATTAGGAAAGGTATAATTTTTGTTGCAAGTATTTCACGTGGTAAACCACCAGCCTTTGATGATGACATTGCAACTTTGATAATACCTAATATTGCCATAAGTACAGTTGGCTCACGTGATGGTATTGATTGAAGAAGTGGTAAAACCTCATCGATAATAATCCATTTATCTAATGATTCAACTAATTTTCCGAGACATATTAAACAATTAACACGAACCTTAAATAGTTAAATAAAAATAAGGAGAAAAACAACACATAAATATATTCAATATTATTACTTACTTACACTTAATGTTATTGTTTCAAAGCAGATTTTTTTTATACGCGGTAATATAGCATATTTCATCGCTTGTAAATCAATCAGATGTGCAAATGATGGAATGATTGCTAGGCAAAGTTCCTAGAACAAAGTCATAAAAATCAAACAAGAAATTCTCATTTATATTTCCTGTATACTTGAACTTGTGATGATTCAGCATCTAATGCATTATAGACAACAGGTAAAATGTGTTGTTTAATATCTTCTGCTGGAGTTTTTGTTAACATTAATTTCATATTACGCATTAAAATTAGTAATGTCTAGAAATGAAGGTTATAATTGAGAAAAGAAACTAAACATATGAATTGTTTTACCTGCATAAAACAACCCGACGCTCCACTTCCCTAGATAGAACACGAAGATAATTGAACGTTCTTCAATGGTCTGTTGCTTACCTGAGCAGGTTTTTGTATTTTGAAAACTTGTTTGAGTTTAGGAAATATGTATTTTCGATATTCATCACTGCTAGCTTTTTCCTAACAAAAAAAAATAACACTAATAATCAATTTATAAATCTAGAGTGCTTAGTGAATTACAACTGAAAATTCTTACATTTTCACCCAGGACAATCTTAGTTATGCAACGAAAGAAGCAGAAAAGGGCTGTCTCCGAATGTTTTGACTGAATTTCTTCGATGAATAGAACTTTCAAAATATACATATTCTGAATATTATCTATGGATAATCACCTCTATATGAAAAATGTTGTATCCCGGTAAAATTTAGTTCGAATATTCTTAAAACTGAATTTACGAGCTATTTTTCATCGATGTCAATGTTCAAACAGCTTAATTTTTATAGTTTTTTTCTCTGTTTTCTTTCGGAAATACTTGTTCATCTATCAGAGATAATAATTTAGTGAGAAGCTTATCAAACACCTTGAACTGTGTCTGAAAATCAATTTTTTAAAATAAAATACACGATAAAAATCATGTCAATATATAGAATGAACACCTTAAAAAAAAGAGAAATTGTCAACCTACTGCAATAAGAAACATGTTCGGTAGAGCAAACGGAACCATTTCAGGATTAATAAATTCAAGTTCCAACGCTGAAGTAATACGTTGTAGATTAACACGCTTGAAAATTTTTTAAAAATAACAATAGCGAAATTATAGATTAAAGAATTAGTTACCATTGGTAATTTATCGATCACTTGCGGCAGACTTTTGTAAAACATTGATCTTTGAATATGATCAACTTGAAATAATGAATCAAGATACTCCAATGTTTTTACTGCAACATCTTGAAAAAAGGGTACCTAAAAGTAAAAGAAAATTTTCATTGATATTTCTTCTTTCTTTGAGTTATCTACTTTTGAAAATTGTTCAGCATCTGGTCGTAATTCAGGTTTTGTACTGAGTAACATCTTTACATGATCACACGCTTCTCTTGGTAAAACAGATAACTTTGTTGTATTAAGCATTTTAAGTTCATCAGACATTTTTATAAATGCAGAATAGTTATCATGACATTCATATAATGTTCGACCATGATTATACAATGCATACATTAGCATACCAACTGAAAACATATCCGATTGGCTATCACAACTTTTGGTTGTAAAATATTCAGGTGCCATATAATCAAGTCTTGGATTGAGTATAGGAGAAATATTTCCATCATAATCTCGAAATGGATAGAGTGCCTAAGAAATATAATTAAAAATATTTATTAGCTCGTACAAACAATATGAAATATTAGAATTTTTTTACTCCATCAGCTGAACCTTGAACAGATAATTCAAAACCAATTAGCTTCCATGAACCATTTGAATTGATAATAATTGATTCAGGTGATATGTTTCGATGAAGCAGTTTAACTTCATTGTGTAAAAACAATAATCCTTCACAAAGCTATTTTCGTGAAGAATCTCATAATGATTAAAATTTTGTATCTTCAAAAATAAATATAGATATACCTGAACAATACCGTAGCGAATTTCAATATCATGAAGTTTATAATCTTCAAATTCTTTTGGTATTGGTTGAGTCATATTATCATAACAGCCGAGACAATTAGCAACACTAGCAAAGCAAGATTCAGTTGCAAATGCTAAACTATCTCTATATAATCAACGAAATATTCATTTATATATATAGAAAAATTATGATGAAAGTAAACCGTGATTCCTCTAGTGGATGCTGAAGACTTAATATGCGAGGATGTCTTATCTTTGCTAATTGATGTACACCTAGAAAATATATCATTTGTATTGATTCCAACAAAAAGAAAGAAAACTTTCGAAAAGATCTAAAAACCTTTTCTCATTGCTTCAAGAATTAATTCACGATCTTTTTTTGCATATTTATCCAATAAACGTTTTTCAAAGACAAATACAGCTGCCTCCTAAATAGTCAACATTGATAAATTTATTATAGTCTATATGAAACTCAACACACTTGTTTGGTCGAACGTTTAATTGCTCCATAAATCCTCCACATAAGTCCTGGACCAGCAGATCCGAGTGGTTGAACGAGCTTCAAAAAATGAAACAATCAATTTTTTATTTAAATACTGAAAATATTCTACTTCGAATTCTCGAGTAACTAAATTGCCTGGTAGCACATCTTTAAGAATTTTCTGTCCACCATGAGCTGTATCAACCATAGATTTAACAACAACATTTTTTACTTGATCACCATAAACTTTTAATTTTTCGAGGTACTCCATATGACCAAATCAAGACAAACTCGATCAAATAAAACGAACAAAACAGAACAAAATAATATAGTGATCGAAGGTAGATTTTTCTTATTGGTTAAAAAGTAACGCCATCTATTCGTCTATTATCTTTATTTTATTGGAAACATGAAGCTCAGAATTGAATAAGCTTTTATTAATTGATTATAAAAATCGAAAGTCATTGACTTGAAACAGTATTTTTCAAAATCTCTACGGAGTGGAAAAATTAAATAATTTCTTATTGGTTCATTCGTGTTGCGCGTCGTCGTTTTGTTTGTTTGTGTGTTTACTAGAATTTCTTATTTAGTTACTCAATAGTCATCAACGCTTGCAAAAACAAAAGTTCAATCTTCTGAGTTTTCATTTCAGAGAAATCTTTCAAGGAAATTATTTTGTTGAAATCATATTCAACGACATTTTTATTGTTCTATAGATTGAAATGAAGCACCTAGTTTCAGTTACATAACAAATCGACCCGCTTCCTTTGTAGAAGACAACTGAAACATCACGTGTTTTTATTTCTTCCCTTTATTTTTTTTGTTTGAATGAATTTGCTGCAAAGATTATTTCTCATTCTACACATTTCTTTTAGTCATGCTTTCTTCATTGTGCTAAACAAGTAATAACTAGAAAATGATCAACGAACGTAGTTCTGCACAAGCCAACACACCAACATCTGCTAATATGCAGTACGGTTATCCAACTAGTAAGAACATAATTGAATATTAACGATTCATAACATATGTATTTAAGATCATTATGATATGATGAGTATGGCACCAATGCAAAATCCAACTGATCTGTATTCTTATTATCCCCCAAGTCTTTATCAACCATTTGGTGGATTTGATGATCATAGTCAATGGGGAACCGCTGATACATCAGGAAATGTTCCGCAGCATCCACCTGGGCCGATGCAATTTCATCCTCAAATGTATACACCGTCACCTATTGATATGTCTAGAAGTCCATTTGAATATCCTGCACCACATCATGCCTATCCCCATTATCATCCAGGTTTTACACCTTCAACATTTCCTGGACCACCTTCCACAGGTACATCAACCTTTGATATGTCATGGAATCCACATAGTCTGTCAATGCAACAAATGCAAGTTGCAGCTCAGCAACAAATGACACCAATTGGTGCTGGACCAGCGTCAAATAAGAAAATATCAGTTTATGACGAATATCCAGCTGGTGGTGTTGGTGATATGCTCGCTCAACATATGAATGCAGTTGATTTAGGAAATAGTGCAAATAACGATGACACACATAATTATGACAATGGAGCAAATGATAATACCCTACATGTGAATACACTATCATCTAAAGAACAGCAACAACATTATCAATCGAATAGTAGCAATCTTTCATTATCATCACGTCCGTCTCAAGTACCCTCATCTTCTGCATCAAGCGGTCCAAAATCATATGCATCCGTTGTTTCATCCGACACTATAAACATAAATAACAATAAATTGACTCAACCTATTCATAATATACCTGTTCGTTCAACAGTACAATCGTCGACAAACGAACTTAATAATACGACGTCAAATTTTTCTAATGACTCTAATAATTCACGTTCGAATACGAATATGCGAGGAAATAATAATAATAATAATAATAATAATATGAATAATTATTCCCAACAAACACGTAACGGCTCAGGTGGATATAATTCTCGTAATCAACAACAACAACAGCAGCAACAATCATCCGGTAGTGGAGGCTTTCTAAATTGGGCGAATAGTAGTTCATCATCGAATTCTCGTGGTAATAATAATAATAATAATAGTAATACCCCATCAAACTATTATAATAGTGGTTCGCCGAATTATTATGAACGTTCATCGTATTCGCAGCAACAACAAACAGCAACATCATCAAATAATAATACTAATAAACGATCAAATTTTAATTATCAACAAAATTATTCATCATCTCGAACAGCAAGTAATATGAGTAATGGTAGTGGTCCATCATCAGCTGTTGGGCAACAACAACCATTGTCTGCTGCTAATCAAGAGTTTCTTGACAATCTTAAACGAAATCATCAATACAATCCAAAAGATTTTAATTTAAATCCTAAAGGAGCAAGATTTTTCGTTATTAAATCAGTAAGTAAACATCAATAATAGAGTTGATCGGAAAAAGTGCGTTATAACACTAATACATAATTAATTAGTAAATATATATTTAAATATTAAAATGCAATTAAAATATGCCACCAGGTGTGTGTCATATGAAAGAGTGTTTCCAAAATCGACATAGATAAATATCATGTTTAGATCTATAGTTTATTCAATGAGTTGAATATAATGAAGGGAAAACCGACTTTGAACTTGATATTTGTATTGCATTATAAATATTTCACTAGTATTTATCTACATGTAGTACTATACTAATCAACCAGTGTATACGACTAAACATTGAATCAGTATTCTATGCGCTCTAAAATCTTTTTCGTTTGATGAAAAATTCAACGATAACGCTTCTGAGTTCGTTTCAAAACTTGCGAAAATCTCTAAAATAAAACAAATTCTCTGAAGATTCCATCTACATGATATATTTCTATTTTCTAAAGTATATTATCCTAAGATGAATTTAGAAAACTTTTATTTTGCTCAATAGAATAAATCAACAAAATTAATATTTATGTTTAGTATTCCGAAGATGATGTACATCGATCAATAAAATATAATATTTGGTGTTCAACTGAACATGGAAATAAACGTTTAGACGCTGCCTTTCGTGAACGTGAAGGAAAAGGACCAATATATTTATTTTATTCTGTTAATGCGTCGGGACATTTTTGTGGCATGGCTGAAATGATGTCTCCTCTTGATTATGAACATCAAACCGATGTTTGGCAAATGTCAAATAAATGGCAAGGTAAATTTGAAGTTAAATGGATTTACGTTAAAGATGTACCAAACCAACAATTTCGTAATATACGTTTGGAAAATAATGACAATAAACCAGTAACAAATTCACGTGATACACAAGAAATCCCATATGAAAAAGGAAAATTAATGTTAAAAACTATGCATCTGTATCGTGATAAAACGTCAATATTTGATGATTTTCAATATTATGAATCAAAACAAGCAGAAGAGGTAGTTAAAAAACCTACAACTAATGACTTTATTAATACGAACCCACGAGGAAATAATAACAATAAGCGACAATATTCAGCCAATAAAACACCAGCCGATCAGCAGCAACAGCATCAAACTGAAAATATAAATGATGAAGACATACAATAAAACAAATATCAATATGCACGCGATTTTCTTGTTCTTTTTTTTTAGACTACTAATTTATATTCTCTCGCTTTCTATACGGGGAAACTCTTCTTTTTCTTTGTGTGTGTGTGTGTGTGTGTGTGTGTGTGTGTGAAGTTTTTAGTAGGCATCATTCATCACTCTCTGTTTCTGCGTGTGTATATTTGGGTACGAGGTTATTTGTTTTTTGTTTTGTTTCATTCTAACACATTGTGCTAACACCACACTGCAACAACAATCTATTGTTGTTGTTCTTGTTTCATGATATTCTTTTGTTTTTGTTGTTGTTTGTTTTTCTCAATGCCGAAACAAGCTTATTCATTCTCATTTATATGTTTTCATTTTCCTGATTGTTATTGTCTAAGCTATTTCACATTATAATTCATCTTGCTTAACAGTTTCTTGTTTTCTTGTTTTTTTCCGCTGTTGTCCCTATAACATTTCACTTATATATCCTTTATCCGCGTGCATGATGATTATCTTTGTTTTCTTTTTCGTTTTTTTTATTCAACGTCGTCATTCGGTTGCGCACATAGTTCTTTTTTCTACTCTTGTATGCGTGTCGTCATGCTTTGTTGTTGGCTTGTTTTCTTTTTGCAAGAGAGTTCTATTATATAAATTTAAGAAAAATCGAAGTACATGATGAAAGAAAAACCGAAAAAAAACAAGTTCGATTTTTTCAGGATTTACTATGCATTTGACTCTTGAATTCGCTGGTGGTGCTGAATTATTATTTGGAAAACAAAAAAATCATTCAATCGATTTACCAGATAATAACTCACCATGGACTATTCGAACATTACTTGTATGGATACGTGAAAATCTTCTTCGTGAACGGCCAGAATTATTCATTCAAGGTGATTCTGTACGGCCTGGCATTTTAGTTCTCATAAACGATACTGACTGGGAATTGTTCGATGGTCTTAATTATCAATTGAAAGCAAACGATAATATTTTGTTTGTTTCTACATTACATGGTGGATAAAATTTGTTTTTATTCCAATACATAAATATATAAATATAATGAGCTTTCATTGCAAAAAAAGGTGTTGCCAACAGAAAGATAGAAAAGAAGGCAGCAAAACAAACATTTTAGCCGAGTAGAACTTTTTTAAATTTATTAGTCATGTCTTTGGTTGGTATATCTTCTGTATCATCAGAATCAGATGATGTCATTTCAAATGTTGGCGTTGATGTACATGCCGGCGAGCATAAAAATTGAAGTAATGGTAAATAAAATTTACCGCAAAAATCTACAAATTTGATATTTTTATGATAACTTTCGAAGTAAACACCTAAGCAATCAAAAGAAAAAAGATACTTAAACAGAAAACCAAATTTAATTGTTTCTTATCTAACCTTTGCATTTGGGATTTAGACACGATTTAGCTGCGTTTAAATATCCAACAAGACTTCTGGGTAGTGTTCCATCATGATAGGGTACTCGATGAAGTTTAATTGTTCTAGCAGCTAATTCTTTTAATGTAGGTACATCATATGTTAAATCTCGAACGAAACGCACAACTAGTGGATTATTTCGAAGACTTAATTCTTGTAAATCGAGACGTATTATATCTGGCGGTAGAGCACTAAACTGATTGTTATGCAATGAAAGTGATTTTAAACGATTTAAATCTAAAAATGATATTCAGGCAAAAGTTAGCCAGGAAATGATCGATGAAGTTTTTCTCTTACAAGAAATTGAACGTGGTAATGTTCGTAAACGATTTCCACTTAAATTCAACACAACTAATGAACGCATAAAACCGATTGAATCTGGAACATTACCAATTTGATTGCCACCCAAATAAAGAATTTCAACTCTACAAAAATTTTGAAAGAAAAATTTTCATTGATTTTTTTATTGATTTTCTAACTTGTTTAACGTTTGGAATAAATCAGGTAAAAATGTAATTTGATTTGAGCCCAAATAGATTTCTTTTAAACTTGATATTTGAAATAATTGATAAGGAAATTGCTTTAGACGGTTTCCACCTAGATTAATAACTTCTAATTGTTTTAATTGTTCAAGTTCTTTTGGTAACGAAAAATCGTCGAGTGCATTATTCTTTAAATATAAATTTTTTAAATTTTTCAATAAAGATATTTCAAATGGTAATTGAATCAATTGATTATTCGATAATTCTAGTGTTATTATTGACCGAAAATGTTCTATCTGTGATGGAACAGTCAGTAGCATATTGGAATTTAATTGTAAATTTGTTATACGATTTGGCTTTCTAACAGAATTAAATAAATCATTTATATCAAGTGTTGAAATATTTCGATGAGAATAATCCACTGTATCATTAAAAGTTGTTTGTGAACTAAAATTCAAAATAATCATAAAATTTTATTCAATTAAGTTATATTTTATTTGTCTTATTAATCCTCATTTTAACGATTAATACCTATCATTCAAATTTTCTTCATCTGCATCGAAATCATCATCGAAGTCATAATCGCCGTCATAATCATCACTAGTCGACAATGTTGCTGATGCCATTTTTTTCCTCAGCAAAAAATTTATCTGTAATAGGAATAAATAATTTTTTAGTTCACTGTATAATATATTTGATTGTAGGATAGACAAATAGAAAAGTAAAACTAATACTTTGACGTTCGGTAGAACCTACACAAGTAACTCGATGCAACAGAAGCAGAATAATAATGCTAGTGATGATACTTTCAATGCATTTTATTTGTATATAAATGCATATGATGGAAAGACTTGCACTTGCCTTTTTCTTTTTCATTCGCCAGTCGACAAACGAAAAAATTGAATGATGCACTCTTAATCATTGAATGCATTATTTTATCATTGAAAACAAAGATAGTACTAAAAAAATGCCGAGTCATATGTCAATGCAATAGTATAGGTCTATATCCGATCTTTTTAATTTTGTTTTATTTACAAACACACAAGATCAGCTAACCTAACAAATAGATAATATTTAAATAGAAATCAAAGGTGCACCATACATTCACCGAATGAGACAACGTATGGTGCGATAAAGTGTACTTTTCTTCAATAAGTCAAGATGTTTTCGAGAAAATGTGTTATTCTACCGATTTTTATTACGACGAGAACCGCGAAAGGAAAAGAAAAATAACTATTAAAAAACGAATCAAAGTAAATAATTCTTTGGTTATATAACAATCGACAGAGTTGTTCGTATTAGTAAGACCAACAATGGAAAATGTTAGGTCAAAGTACAAAACGGTTCGTATATCTCAAATATAAACGTTCTCCACGAAAACAAAATAAAATATTATATCTATTTTTTTTACTAACGATGGATGTCATACTCATTTTCATTCTGTCTGTATAAGATCATTGTAAAGATTAAAGAAGAAAAAGATGATTCTATATCTATTTCTCTCCAAGGATATATTCTAGTTTGCAATTTGTTTTTCGTCAATTTTTAGAAGCTGTAGAAATTCAGGGATGAAAAAGGTCTATGGAGAATATTCGAGGATGTATGCAAAAATCAAGAAAATCTATTCGAAACAGTAAAGCAATTCTATTCATATTTAAATGATTTAATTATGAATTCAGTTAATCAACAATCTGCATCAAATATTATTTTCTTTTTGTATTTGAAATTTTGAAAAAAATTAAGTTTGATTGAAATTAATATAAAATAAGATCTTCTTGTTTTATGTATTAACAAAGAAAAGAGCAGTAATAACTTTCTTTTGTTTTCTTTTTCACGAAGTTATTTATCTATTATTATTATTATTATGAAATATACAATTAAACAAATGATTCTTTATCAAATGAACGACGATTTAATGCATCAAGAACATCTTGTACACTAGGATAATAATAAAGTCTATTATTATGATTTGTTGAATTGTTATTATTTGCAATTTGATCAGTTGTTACTGATCTCGGTAGTGTATAAGATCGAGCTGTTGAAGCAATATCTGATGCATTTATAGTAGAATTTCGTTTTGTTGTTAATACATAATGTTGTTGTTGTTGTTGTTGCTGATATTTTTTTGGACGTGCAATGGCTGGATTTGAATTATAATTAGTGATTGGTGCTGGACGTTTTATTGAATTTCCATTAGTTGGTTGATGTGGTGTTGATATAGCTGAGGATGCCATTGTACTAATATCAATGGATGGAAAATCATGATCAATTGGTTCAAACTGATAATCATTATGTAAAATTGTACTAGCATTTTCGCATAACATTCGATTATTGTTATTCATTTGTTTCCAAATTTCATCACTATCATTCTCTTCATGATAAGAAGTGTTTGTTGCTAGAAACGAAAGAAGAGAAAAAAAATTGTTTTAAGAGAGTCTATTCAATCTGACAACGTATGTTTATACACAACACAAGGAAAATAGAACGATGCGGCTGGAAATGTGCTAAATCATCTTTCAATTCATTCATGAATAATACTGATTCTTGATTCCTTCTCGCCTGTTAGTTTGCCGTTGTCTAGTAAATCTCCTGAGAAATATAACACGCACATGGTGTCAAACAAATAAAAAAATAAAAAATGAATCCAATATGCTGCCATTTATTTCACCAATGAAATTGTAGATGGAATAGTTAAGTTCTTTTCGGGAAAAAAATAAATAAAGTCTAAGAAAAATAAGAAAATAAATACCAGCATCAGTCAACATTGTTTCTCTTGAATTCATCATTGATGACAATTGACAACGAGAACAAGAGTTATGTAGTCGTGAAAAACTTGTCGAACGCAGTGCTGTGTGTATATGATGATGATGATTTCTAATAGCGATGGAATTTAAGTTGGCTGATAGGCTGTTATTTGTTGGCAAGTAACCGAAATGAACGTTGTTTCCAAACTGAAACAAATAAAAGGAAAAATAACTAAGAGAAAATGTTTTCATATCTAGACAAATACGACAGGAAGAATCTCTGCTCTCTACTCATTTTTCTTTTCTACTTCCTTTTCGTTCTGAATACTATAGTTTAAAAACTAACACTCTAATGTTACCTTTATATTTTCTTCACTTAATTTTTCTCATATAATTATAACTAAGAATATGAGCTCGCCGTTTGTTATATATAAAACATTTAATTATACTTCATAATATCTGCGTAAAGTTGCATAGGAAAAGAGAACACAGCCATTATCAATGCCATTATTCACTCAACAAGACAATCAAACAAGCATCAACTATCTTTTTTTTTGCCAAGAAGAAAAAGAAGCAAGAGAAAAAAAAAAGGAAAGATGTCAATGAATTTCCGCCTTTTTTGTTCGACCCTCATTTTTACTCTCTTCCATTTTTTTCTGCTTCTTCTTTTTTTTTGTTCTCAAATAAATACCCGAAGACCAGACTGTAGTTTCTCGCTTTGAGAACATCAGCTTGGTCTATCATTATTATCCTCATCAGAACATTAACGTGCAAATCAAGCAAACCATCAATTAATCATGCGATCTGCTAAAGCTCGACTGACTTCATCGTTGCCCTTCATAAAATACTTCGTTCTGCTTTTTGCTGATGCAATAATAGATCTATATCTCTCTAATATATATATATATGCTGAAAGACAGTCGTTTTTTTATTGCTTTCCATTCAAATGGACATGGCAAGGCAGTAAACCGACAGTCTTTTTTTTTGGTTAGACTTCCGCTCTTTGACACTTGATTGATGTCTCGACTAATAAAAATCTATATATTCATTTGGCAAAAAGAATGGGACTTACATATCGAGCATTTGATTCATTTGTTGCACAACCAGAAGTTAAAACAAAATTAGCATCGGTTATAATATGATCAGCATCATAACTTGTATCTTCGATTTCATCATCATCATGTGTTAATGCTTCTTTGTCATGTGGTTTTTGAGGATTGTTTGGTATAGATGATGCTTTTGGTAAAACTGTTATTGGCGGATTGATAACTTCATGTTTTCTTACTTGAATTTCAAATTGTTGTTGTTTCTTTTTATATTCTTTTTGCTGTGTTTTTGATATTTGATCGTATCGGTAACATGTCCATAGAGCAGTAGCAACAAGTATTAGCCAACTTATAATTAATAATATGAGAAAATGCCATTGAAATTTGTGTAAAAATATTTTCGAAAAGAAATTTTTTTGTCTCGTCATAAATGGAATTGAAGAAGTTGTAAGAAAAAAACTTTCTTCAGTTTCTTCTTCATCTATTGAACGATGAGTTAAGTTAAATTTTAATGTATAAAAACGTTCACGTGCTATTGGTGAGCCATGATCACGTAATAGAAATGCAAGCATATACGATCCATCGGGTACTGTAAAATTGAATTTTGTTGTTAATAGTGATGAGTTTGTTAAATTATTTTTTGTGACATGAAAAAAATAACTTGATGTACAATTGAGACATTCAATGGAAACCATACCATTGAGTCCATCATCAAGATCAATTGGTTTAAATTCATAAATAACTGTTTCTTCATTATTTATTTGTTCGATTGATAAATCAAATGGATTTGATAAAAATGGTTCATATGGTAAATTATCGTTATCGTCAAGAACTTGAATAATAATATATGCTGGAATCGAATAAGATTTTAATATTGGATCATACATTAACATGGATAAGGTATAATTTGCCTGTAATTCACGATCAAGTACAATTAGTGTACGTATAAAACCTTGAGAATCAACGGAAAACAAATTTGATAAAGACTCATTTCGATACGAATCAACAAATAAAAAGTCAACCGAAATATAATTTATTGAACTAAAATTAGAAACAAAAGATTCGATTTAAATTTTCATTCAAATAATAATAAGATAAGAATATAGACGTGTAGGAAAGCAAAATATATCGAAATAAATTTTTTGCTGTTCCTTTCGACAATTATCAAAGGGGGATATCATATGATCGATTTCTTCCGTGACCTTTATAAACCGATTAAATGAATGTAAAACAACTTAAATACAATTTTTTTGATATTAAAAATGGATTCTGAATTCCATAAATTCTAGAGTACTTCATTTCACTTCGTAAAAATTGATGTTAAATCAAGTATATTTGAATTGCATGAAATTGTCAAGTTATTTTATTTAAAGTGTAGCACACTTGGCTGTCTAAATTATTCGAATCTAATACATTCTGTGCCAGTGATTATTATCTTGATTTTCAAGAGTACTTTTTCATCGTTTTTGATGAAATAAGAGCTATTAAATAATTCAATATCTCCGAAAAATAACCCCTGAATTAATTATAATAGAATTTATTTATTTACTACCCATGTAAAAAACTTGATTTCAAGAATCGATTTTGATCTCTCTAAAGCTGATTTTTTTCGATATTTTTTTACACAGGTAGTAACAAAGTTTAATTTAAAAAAAAGAGAACCTATTAAGTTCTGAATGTTGACGTAGTTCTTCGATAAGTCTGAAGAAATTTTGAAGTAGAGAAACTTGATCTTTGATTAACTTTTGAAGAGATTCAAAATTACAAGTATATATGTAACATATTCTAATTTGAATATATCCTCTACAAAATTGTTTGAGATCTTTCAGTATTTTTTTCTTCTGTAGATCAACAATATTATCAATTATTCCATAACTAACTCTTGTATTATATGACTTCCTGAGATGAAACAAGTGTTTTAAGAGCTCTACAAAAAAAAACACAGATTTTAGATCATTTTTTCGATTTGATATCAAAATTCTACCAGAAGAGTTTATAAAAAAAGGGTTTTTCTTATGCACTGCCTATTTATCGTTTTTCTTTTACCTTGACGCTTTATTCGATAAATTCGCATTATATAATTCAATATCAATATCTTCAAGTGTTGATAAATTAATAAATTTTTCAACTGGTTCTTGTTCATCTCTATCACCAATTGTTAATCTTCCAACAACAGTTCCGATCGGTGAATTTTCTTGAGTATCAAAATGATAAAGATCATGTAGAAAATATGGCACATGATCATTAAGATTATTTATTTGTAGATCAACAATGACCATCGACGAAAATTTTCTATTTGGATATCCAAGATCATATGCACGTATACCAATACGATAAAATTCGCATTGTTCACGATCTAGCATACGTTGCGTACGTAATATTCCCGAACGTGCATCAATTGAAAATTCTTGACGTTCTTTAACAACAAGCTCATAACGCACAGTTCCATTTTTACCTTTATCAATATCGTATGCATGTAAACGAGTAAGTATTGTGTTTTTCGGTCGATTTTCATCAATTTTTAAAAGAAAATAAGTTTGATCAAATGTTGGATGATTGTCATTAATATCAAGAAGTGTCAAGAAAATAAATAATTCCGATTGGAGGGATGTAAACGATGGTTGAATTGTATGAGCGTTTAAATCGATACGACGTTTAAGGAAATCTTCGATATTTAACGATGAACTATGACGTGATGATAGACGTTTTTTTTCAATTCGCATTGGCTGTTCGCCATTGTCGTTGGCTATTAAATGTAATATATAATTCTCATATGCATCACGATCAAGTGTGCTAGCAGCAAATATACCGTAAACATTCGGTCGAAATACAGATAACCGGAAAAAATCTGTTGTTCGACATAGTGTTAAATTATCTTTGATAGAAAAAGAGCGTTGTTTATTTTTAAAATTATTTTCTTTTTCTTGTTTTCTTTTTCTTACCTGTCTGAACACCTTCTGGTGAACATCGAATATATGTTCGTAAATCAAGCGATAAAATACCATTTGCTGTTTGATCATTATCACGTAAATGAAGTAAACCAAGTAGTGCATCGGTTGCCAAAGGCTCTTCTTTAATTAAATGAATCAATTGAGCATCGTTTTCAACAAGATTGATGTTAGAAAGCAATGAATTGAATAGACGACTTTGTTCTAAAACGAATGTAAAGCAAAACAATGTATTTTCAAAATTAGTACGCATCCTCAGATTCATAGAAACGTTTTTATCATAATAATTATAAAAAAAAAAATAAGCTGGTCTAGACATGTTTATCTTTTGTTAGTTAGTGTTTTTCTTTTGACTTGAATAAAAACATTTAGAATTGTTCAGCGCAATATAATCATTTAAATATTACTTTCACAGTGATTACTGTAATTTCTGATTCATTTTTTAAACGTATATTTCATCTTTTGCTTCAGCTTTTTTAAATATCTCTATTTCCTGTTACAGAAGATCATTGAAAAGCTGCTAGCCACTTAATTTCTACATAATTTAGCGTCCTTATGATTACTATGCTTGTTACATTTTGACAAAATCAAGATACTTTTTATTATCTCAAACTAAACAATGGAAGATATTTTATGAATTTTTTACATCGTGATTAGAAGAAAATATATATATATAGTTTCCATTGAAATTACCATTGTAACGTATTCGTATTGTTTATCAATCATTAAGATCGAAAAGAATTTGATGAAATTTACATTCTTTGCGTATTCTATTGTACTAACCTTGATGTAAGAATAGACTTGATATATTCATAAATTGGACACTGTCATCTTGTTTATCTTCGTTTGGCATTGTAAAAATAATCTGTGGTTTTTGATCATTAACGTCTTCAACAGTTATAATTATATCTGCATATGATGGTACCGATGGCCATAGAGTAGTTTCAACGTCACCCTGATCTTTAGCTTCAACCATAAGTGTATAGTCTTTTTTTGTTTCATAATCAAGTGAATAATCCAATAAGAATAATTCTCCTGTGTCTTTGTCAATTTTAAACATAGTACGATTACCTGACTGAATAAGATCATGACCAAACAAAGTGTAAGAAATTTTTCCATTAAGAAATATATCTGGATCATGAGCTTGTACGCGACCCACCAATGAGCCTGGCTCAACATTTTCGGGTACAACAAAATGAAAATGTTCACTTTCAAATTGTGGTACATGATCATTAACATCAAGAATAACAACAGATAATTGAATAGTTATTATCTCGTTATCTTCTGAATCATTTTCATCTATTAATTGTCGTCGTATTGTATACATAGGTGTTTGTTCACGATCGAGTAAACGTATAACATGTAAATTTAATGTACAACTTTCATTTGTTGATAATAAAATTTCAAAGGGTATATCATGACGATGATAAATATTTGATTTTATTGAATATTTTGAACAAAATAATGAATCAAATGTATCAATGACTTGTGTATGACCAATAGGAGCATCTTCTGAAACGAATAACCTTAAAAGAATTAAAATTAATATGATAAAGAAAATTTCAAATTAATTTAAATACATACATATACGTACGATTCCGTTCAGATAAATTTGTTGTTATAGATGAAATTTCATCATCAGGTCTTGTTAATGTAACCATAAACAAAAGAATCAAGACATAGCTTAATCGCAACATATTACATTTATAAAATTGTTGAAATGTGATTATATATTTCGATATGTATGTATATGTGCATGTATTGATACCGTGATATAACACTTAACATTCTATTAGTATAGTTGAACAAGTTCCAAATGACGACAATCGTTGTTTGATGACATTGATTTTTATTCTTAGAAATATTGAATGATTTCTTTTTCTCTGGTTACGTGTCTGTATATGTATATATATATATATATAAATATAAATGTATGTATGTACGTTCGTGTCGATACCAATTATCTAGTTTATTGTATCGTAGGTTTTTTCTGTTGAACAAAAAAAAGAAATCTTGTCACCTGAAGGCTTGAATTCCCTTCTTTTTCTTTTTCTTCTTTCTGTTATCAAACTAGTTCACTCACTTGTATTATGCTAAAACGAGAATAAGATATGATGCTTGAGTGCATGCGATTATTGAACTTGAAGTCGGCAATCTTTCTATGTTTGTGAACTAAATAAATAGTAAAAAGCGAAGACGCAATTACATATACAAGACATTCGCTCAATAGGGATGTACCGCCTATCGATAGTCATTTACTTTCTCTTTCCTTCGGGTAATGAGCACGCAAGTGTCCATTGTATACATATACATTTAACTGTATGCCTCAAAAAACGACTAATTCACTAAGTATATAGATTTACTTGTTGTCTATCTGTCTGATTGCCTATACAAGAGAAGATATGTAAGAAACTATTTGTATTAACAATAGATAATTAAATCAAAAAGTTGTTCTTTTCTAATGACTTCTACAAGGCTTTATTTTTTTAAAAGAACTCCTTGAAATATAAATTTTATTTGCTTGATTTAACCTAAACTTGAGGAAATAGATCTGTTTTATTCTATAACCAATAACACACACACACACACACACATATATATATATATATATATATATATATATATGTGGGGTTTGAATGACTTAAAAATAAGCAAAAGAATTTTATTTTATTCGTTTGCATATAATGAAATATGAATATTCATTTGAAATAAAAGATTCTAAATACAAGCAAAATTGCTGAATGAATATGTAGATGTAAAACATACTACTCAATCATATTTGTGCGAACAATCTGTTTTGGGTCTGTGTCGCTCGATACAATCTCATACATACATAGTGGTTGCCCATAAATAATACGGCGATAAAAATTTCGATATGTCCGCTTCAGTTCAATCAACTGCCCTGATTTTATGCTTGATAGTAGAACTTTATTTAAAATATTTCTTCTTTTAAGAATAATATAAACAAACAAAATATGTAGCTTAGTAATGTTGTTGACATTGTTTAAATGATTTGACCTAATGTCATATTAGAGAAATAGATGTCAAATGGCAGATGGATAAATTTCGGTTGTCATCACACATAATAACTAGAAGAAATCAAAACAAACTTTATTAACGATGGATATAGATAGAACAAAATTCTCAGAAATGGTCAGTTAAACAGGTGAAATTTCTGCTCTGTGACCAAAACATATAAAGTGAAAGTTTTTTAAATATTTATTTTCTTGTAAAAAACAGTATTTACTTCTAGAAATATCGAAATATTTTAACTATAAGTTTTACAATAATTTCCCTAAGCGTGCATCACTAGAATAGCATTCATAAATTTTGTTTTGATTCCTTTTCGTGATACTCTGATATGACAACTGAAACTTATCTATCTATTGTTTGGCATTTATCATTCTTACATGTCACTAGGTAAAAATCGTTTAACGACGTCAACAATAATGTTTAAGAATAGAATTTTTGTTTACATTATCTGTAAGGGAAAGCAACATATCGTACAAACTTCAAAAATACGATAATAAATTAAATTCACTTGATTCAACTCAGCTCGAAAAAATCACAAATGTTTATCACCGTTTTACTTATTTCTTTTGAAACGCGTATCTGCTTGTTGATGGAGACCATTTATAATTGATTTTTTGTGATTCTTAGATTTTATAATGGAATTTCGATGTATTTTATCGATCTATTCAACGAATACAAAAGAAAAAAATTATAGATCCTCATTCTATATTTGACATTGATTCATTTGCCAATTCATATACATAATAAATTTCTTTCTTTATAAGTCAATTAGTAAATGTTATGGACAGATTTTTAACAAAAATGCGATTTTTTAATACAAAAAAAAACAGTAATACAACAACAATGACAAACTTATTTTTTATCATCAATTCAAACATTGAAATAATGATAATATGAGGAAAAAGAGTTGTTTTTTTCTTGACAATCTTATTTTATTGTTGTCTTTATAATGATTAGCTCTTAGAATTGATGATTACTAAAAGAAGAAGAAAAAAAGAAAGAAAACAAGACTAAACTGTACAGAAAATATTTCATATATTTCAACAACATCGATTTAAAATAGCATTGTTACACGTTCCATTTGTAGTTGATGATAAACTAACAAGTTTATTTGGATCAATACTTTCTACAATCATTGATAAACAATCAAGACTTGATACAGTTGATGTTGTATGATGTGGTAATACCACTTCAGCATAATCTGAAAATAGTATATGTATATCTATATCTAATGATTGACTGACTAGAAAACAACAATAACAACAACCGTCTACATAGATGAGCAAGTATGATGATGATGATGATGATGATGATGATGACAGCACCTCCGCCTTACTTCGATGAGAAAGATACATATCAAACATACTGTCTTTCATTCACACAACATGTGTTCTTAAAACATCAAAAATATACATTTGCATCATCATCATCAACACGCTATTTAGCACATTTGACCAAGCGAAACATATTATGAAGGGGAAAAGAAATCTTACGATCCGTTTGATTTCTTTTCATTTTTTAAATACTCATTCGACATTAATCGTTTAAATGATCGATATTTTACACATGCAGAATCGATTATTATTCATAACAAAGGGGAGAGAGAGAGAGAGAGAAAAGAAAAACTTTATTTTAACAATAAAATAATTCTATTGACTTACTATCAATTGTTCCATACGCAGACGATGTTGATGAATTATTAGTATAATCAGTTGTTGCTGTTGTTGATGTTGCTCCTATTGTAGTATTATTATATTTTTCACTGTAGTTTGTCGTAGAAGATCTTGATTTTATTAACTAAATATATATATATATAAATATATACAAAGATCAATGTCTGGTAACTTTCTTCGTGTCTAATAAAGACAATAAGACGAAAATGTGCAGAATGACACGATCATTTTCTTCTCAAATGTAAACATTCAATTATTGTTGATAAGAAACAAGAGTGCCATGATCAAACACATCAGAATAAAGACAACGCAGAGCATCAAACGAATAAGAAAAAACTTGATATTAAGAATATATCATCATTGTTCTCTATTTTCTTTTCTTTCTTTTAACAAGAAACATTTTGATAGATATAGTCGAGTAAGAATCGATGCGAAAGAAAATAAAAGCTAATGAGGAGCTCGATTTACAACTATAAAGATATTGACCTATCTTTTCTTGACTAATGTAATTAATAGAAAGAACTTGTAGATAATGGTATAACTTGATCTTTTTATGAAATATTTCCTTTTTTTTTCTAATAAAATAATTTGATATTATATTGATCATATGAAAAATCTCACCTCAGTTGTATTCACATTTGTATTTGCTGCTATTGTTGTTATTGATTTTTGATCTAAATCATGTCTCAATGGTCTTGAAGTCACACCAGCAGAACGAAGTAAATCTTCTAAATTTTCAATATATTCAATAGCATTACGTAAAATTTCCACTTTTGGTAAACGTTGACTTGGATTTGGACATGTACGTCGTTTTAAAGTTTCAAATGCTTCATTTACTTTACGTAAACGTCTTCGTTCACGCATTGTAGCAGCTTTTCGCCTATCAACTGTAACTGTTTTACGTTTACACGCTTTACATGCCCATAGAAGACAACGACGAGTACCATCACATGAACCATTAACAGATATCGATGTATTATTTGGATCACTTGTTGTACCTGTATGTAAATCATTTTTGTGTGGTGTTAATGTTAAATTCGATTGTTCATCACATGAATGACTTGATGGAGATTGTGATCCAGCTTCTGAAGATGACATAATTGAACTCGATGGCGAGACATTTGAAAGTGCTGTTGTTTGTAATTGTGATGGTGGATAAAAATTATTTGTATTATTAATAAGAGATTTGTCTGAACTAAGTTCAGACGAAGGTAACGGTGGAGAAAGTAATGGTACTCGAATGTGAAGATAAGATGAATTCGTTGGTTGAGCAGTTGAATAATGTGGTAAAAATGATGATGATGATGCGTTCGAAGTTGGATTTGTTGACGATGAATCAATATCATAGCTTGTATATGCACGAATATTTGTTGAATATGGATGCTGCTGTTGCTGCTGCTGTTGTTGTTGTTGATGTTGATGAGGATGAGGATGATAAAATTGCGATGCATATGATGGTGCAAATTGTGCAACAGCAGCATATTGCCCATCGACAGATGAATATAATTGAGTTGCTGGACTATGCGCACTGTTCGGATGAAAATAAGAACCATAAGATGTAACAGAAACAGGTGCCGGTGAAACCGATGGGCCATCACAGTACTGTTGTTGACAACTGCGAAAATCTGTCATCATTGTGAAATGAATTCAAGAGCCCGAAATACCGATGATAAGAATATATTCAACCTAACAATATGTATCAAACACAGAACAAAAGTCTATTGCTGGATTTCGTAACGATGCATCTTCTTTTTTTTTTCTCTTGCTGCTTTATCTTCCTCTTTTGTATAGGTTCCTTTTATTTGGTTGGTCGATTGAGAGTCGGTTTGATGAGAGGATCGAATAGCAATTAAGTATCGTTGCTTGTCTTCTTCGTCGTTCTCGCTCTTTTGCTCTCTCTCTCTCTCTCTCGTTCGGCATTGCTGATGATGTACAAGCAAACTGATAACAGAAAAAAGGAAAAATAAACGCGTAATGATGATACTGCAACGACCGAGACCGAATCATCAAGTCAAAATAAGCAACAAATCTATGAAAGAATAGTTCTCTCTAAAAAACAAGCAAATGAAATACTTGAAAAATAAGAACTGAATTAAGAAATTTTAATGAGAAGAACTTGTTAGGAATGGATCATAAATTGTTTATAAAATATTTCAAAAATGTAATCTATTAAGTTAGTAAATCAAACTGGTATTTGTTTGATGGCATCTATCGAAAAGAAAAACTGATCGATCATGATGTCAGAGTAAGATAAAAACAGGTGTGTGTTTGTCGAAGAAATTACTATTAGTCATTATTGTCTGTAAAAACGATTATAGTAGGAAAGACATTTATCGATTGTCAAAAGAGATAATGGCACAATCAGACTAGAGAGAAGAAGAATACAACACAAACGATGATCATTCCGACGAAAGACAAGAACAAAAATCAATTATATTCATGTCAATAATGCATATCTATGTACATATATATATGTATATATAAGAAAAGAAATAAATGAATATCGACAATCGTTCGAAAAGGAAAGTTCTTTTTTTTCCTAATTTATTTATTCTGTTTTTGAATATGAGAGTTCCAGATGGAGCACGAATATAAATGGTGAAAATGACAATAAGTAATTAATTCTCTCCCTGTACGTCTTTTTATTTCTTGTTGTTTCTTCATTTCTTTTACTTTTATCTCTGTGTGTTCGGTGCAACTCCCTCGGTGAGAAAACATCTAGTATGTTGGACTTCGTTAATTGATATGTTGGAGTTATATTCCACTGAGAATGATATGCATATATACGATCGATACCGATGACTATAAGAACAAAGCAAATTAGGCTATGATTTTGCTCTCAATAACTGTGGGTGGTAGATATAAATACATAGAACGAGAGAGAGCAACAGAAAAATCTTATACTGAAATGTTAAATAAACATATATGTGAATGGTGTCCTTGCTAAAAGAAAATCGCCTATGAGAATTGAGATTTACGTGATAAGAAGGCACGTCGCTTGTTGGTTATATAGAATTACGATAACTCAAAATTTGGTAACAAAATACGTATCTTATGTAAATAAAAAAGAAAATATACAACTGATTCTTTTTTCGATTAACTAAAAATCATTGATAATTGTTTGAAAATAGTTGTCATGGATTAATGATTATTCTTAATTCTTTTTCTGTTTTTGAATACTAATGAAACATTGATCGTTGATCGATTCGGCATATTCTTTTTAGCTTTTAAAAGCTGATACACCGTTCGTGATGGTTAGAGAATTAAAAATGCAGAGAAAAAAAAGCGATGCTCATTAGTTCCGGCAATCAATTGATCAACGTGTGGAGAAAAGCTAAAAAAAGAAGAAGAGTACCGACACGACGTTGATGTTTCTTCGATTTTCGAATAATATTTAATGCTTCCCAGAGGGGAATGTTTGATCTAGCAATAGAGAGAGAGAGAAAGAACTATACATCTTAAAATTTTTACAATGATCATGTCTTATTACAAGTTGATATGTATTGATTTAAATATTTGATAATGATATGAAATTGATTTTTAGATTAGTGGAAAGAGTATGTTAAAATTTGTCGGTACTTCTTATTGCAAGAAAAATAACATGAATGAGAGAAGATTGGTATTATCACTTATTAGAATCTACGAAAAAGAAGATTTAAAAGTATTTTCTCTATTCGATTTATTGAATATACAGTTTTGGGAATCAAATTATGGTTTCCTTTGAACGCAGTTACATCAGGATAGTTGTATTCTAATCAGAATTTTGTTAATAACCAAATAAATGTAAGAAGAAATATCTCAGGAGTAAGGTCATAGCAATCTGTCATTATATATACATGTAAAATGATAAATTTACATTGTTGAAATTTTTCAGATATACTATGAATGATAAATTCAACAATACTTAATTTTACATATGTCAGAAGTTATAAACCATAACTAGGTCTTTATCTAGTACTACTACTCATATGGTATTTGCCTGGTATGTTTTCTTGTGAAAACTATTTTGAATTATCCCACATATATTACAAGACCCAATCAAGAGATATGTTCAAAAGAAGAGACTCTCTGAATGATATTTTTTCATATTTATTGCTTCAAATTCGTATTATAATAAAGTAGAATAGGATCAACTAATTTTGACAAACATTTGATATTTAGCTGATATGGTTTTCTGGTTAGTCAATATTATTTTTCTAAGAAGTTAATATTCATTATAGCATCGCTTCATAAGTAAAGAATTTCTAAACATTATTCAAATATTTTTATCGTGCTTCAATATACATTAATATCTCACAGAACAATAAAAACGAAACTTGCAATGTTAAAATTCGTAGGCATGAAGATTGTTTCAATATTTTATTTTATTCAATTTAATAATGACTCAGCATTGCATTTTTAAACCATATTTTGAGTAGTAAACGTATCTTTACTACGAATTAATTCTAGAAATCGTGGATTCAATGAATTTATTTTCGATTATATGATAAATGATTCATATATAATTTCGATTTATTTTAAGAGATTCGTCTTGATATTTTGTTTAGAATCTGAATATTTTAACAGCTTAATTATGCTTTAATACTGGATTAATGAATTGACATATACATGTATGATTGTCTAGAATAAATACTAATCTTTAGAAGTAGTAACGCAAAATGACTTGTTTTCTCCATGTTGTTATTCAAAGCTGAGAATTTCATTTTACAAATAATTCAGAAATGAAAAACGACTTCGCACATTTAGAAGAGAAACTCTTTGTCTCGATACTAAAAACTAAGTCGTTGGGTCATATGAGGTCTTTCTGATTGCTTTGACTGCCTTTCGTAAACTACATATGTATGTGCATTGCGGACGAAGACCAGATCTATCGATTCTATTGTTAGCAGCGATAATGATGCGTTGCACCGAATAGAAAGAAAACAAAGATGTGTTATATAAAAAAACACAATATACTTAATAAACTAAAGTAGAAAATAAACCAATCATCGTTCATTAAAGAATAGAAATCCATATAGAATTTCGAATTTCGATTTATATTCATTTTCTTGAGTTTTAGAAGTTTCTATTCATTTCACAAAGAGTAAATACTTACTTGTTGTCGAATCTTAGTTATCTGAAGAGTGGCTGATGTGAAGACAAGAAAATTATTTCAATTCAATACAGTTATTTTAGATTGAAAAAAAAATCATGAATAAATTATTGAAACACGCGAAAAGAACGTACGAGTGCATAATTGTAATATTGTACGTGATCTTTTCCTAGTCACGGTTATGAAAACAAAAACATGTATGTCGTAATCATTACCGTGACTATTATTCATGATGTTTTATTGATACGAATTTATTGCAAATAAACAACATTTTGAGAGAATGGTGTTCATGAGAAAGTTATTTTGAAAAACATTTTTATTCATATCTGTCATAAATATAATACGATTAATTTATCATATTTTGAAAAATAAATGATTTAATTTTATGACCGTTAGGACAAAAAGAAACAACATTACCAAGGAGAATACGCAATAAAAAAGAAAGAAAACTCTTTGTATACTATGGAAATATCTGCGCAACTAATTTATTCAACACCAAAGATATTTCTAGGATGATAATTTTATTAATGTAACTAAGTAAATTGAGATCAGCATGATGCTAAGACAAAATAAAAGACGAACTCGGGTTAAAACACAACGGAACAGGAACATGGTGTTTTTTCCTCATGCTTCAAAACAAATATTTGATTTCGTCTAAAAATATCACAACCGATTGTCATATTTTATCAAGTAAAAAATTATAAGAGAAAGCCCTAAAAAGCTTCTTCATCGAAGATTATTTGCCAATGATACGTTTGATTTAGTGATGAACATGCACAACATCAAATGTTATTTATTGTTATAATTCGAATAGATGGAGACAACATTAAAAAAAGACCAGAGATTAAATATTGAATGACAAAACAACAATAAAACGCTTTACCAAATTGAAATTCATTTATATATTCACAGCTCTTTTCCCCTTCTATATAACAAACTAATATCATCCTCTATCAGCATTTCGAAAATACAACATTTATATTTTTAAGGACAAGAAAAAAACAATAGTGAAATTCATTGAAAGAACGTTACGGTACAACAATCATAAATAATGTTGATATATAATATACTATATATGTATATATTAATTGATATAGATATAGGTTATTCTTGTTTGTCACAGATCTGTTCTTGTCGTATGATAATACTGATTAAATAAAACTTTTATTGATTATATTAATCTGCTAAAGGTACATGTTCAATCTCATTATCGGGTGGTCGTTGGTAACCAGGATTACCAACGAGATAAAGAATAATACCAGCAAAAATAATGACAAAACCGCCGAAGAAGTTAATTAAATTTCGTTGATATTTGATTTCAGCAGTATTATAGATATTTTTACTAAAATTAAAATAAAAAAAAATAGTGAAAAAAAACCCAGAGCAAGATAATCTATTTCAATAACTTACAAAATACTATATTCTGTAATACCCATGAGAACAGCTCCAACAGCAAGAGTAAATATTGCCTTACCCCAAAACTTATGGCTGAAAAAACAAAAGCAAATTGTTTTTTTTTTATTCAAAATTCAATCATGTCTATATTTACCTTGGCATATAAGCTTTACGAATCTCTTCGCTTAGTTTTGGAAATAGAAAACTGACAAAACCACAAACCCATTGCGCACCGAATAAAACCACAGCAGTGAGACCAACCCATGAATGAAGTGAATAAAGATTTGGTTTTGGTGGCGTAGATAAATTGTGATTATCGAAAACAGCTTTGAGACCAATAGACGCAAAAATAAGTGAAAGTGCTAATAAAGAACCATGAAGTATTTTAACACGAAGTTTTTTAACATCACGAAAAACTCGATAAGCCAAAATAGCTTTAAAAAGAAAATTTTTATTATTGTATTTAAATAGATACACAAAGAAAAAATGTCTAACAAAAAACTTACCATCACCGTAGAAGAAAATCATTCCCAATGTCATGAATAATGGATGATAATTAAATTCTTTTTCAACATCCGACTACAATGAAATGAAATGAAATGACAATAGAAATAGAATATTTAAAATAAAACTAACTGTCCATGAAAAACCACCACGATATTGACCAAAAAGAACGGCTAGAAGAATAATGGCAATAACACCAACAACTTGCGAACTTAATACCATCAAAGAAAACCATTTTAACGTAACACGTGACGAACCAATTTCATCAAAAGTTCCTTTTCCCATGATTGATAATGCAAAGAAAATAAGTCTAGAAGAGAGACAGACCTTTTTTTTTCTTCGATCTAATTAATCCTAACAAGCAATTGAGAATATCAGGAAATATTTTGGAATACCTTTCATTTCCATTCGTTATTCTTACAATTAAGAGAACAAAGAAAAAAAATCAGAATGTCTTTATCTTATTTACTAGTGTTCATGTTTGTATAAGAAATCAAAAATAGTTGTCGACATTGAATAGATGATCATCTGCATGCTTGTGTGACGTCAATCGATTGATTGACTATTTATGGAAATATGAAACGCATTATCATTAGTAGAAAAGAAAAAAGAACATTACTTCTAAATCGAATCAATCTAAATTGAATATCTAGGGAATAGAAGATCATTTACCGGTAACTCAAGAGTTGTAAAAGAAAATCGAAATATTTTGAATAGGTAAACAATTTTTCTTGACTCTCATTTTCACTGGAATCGATAGAAATTACTTTGTTTTTCTCAAAATCTAATAAAGCTTTATAACGTTTGCATACTCGCATTGTTCGAAATCGATAGTTCATAATATATTCTCGGAAAAACTTTCAGTCACACATAGTATTCAATAAATACTTTAAAAAATGACTTTGTCTTATCTAAAATGGTTTATCAAACGAGATGATAAATGAAAAACCAGAAAGAAAATAATTACTATTCGAATTTTCTTATCGCAAACATGTTCATCTTCGAGAAACCCTGCTAAAATCATAACCTATCGATCATGAAAAAGATATAAATATCTTAATATGATTAGACATACGAAATATTTCTCTGATTCGAGTTTTATTATTTTTTGCATATTGGAAATTGAAAAAGAGAGCTTGCTGCTACTGTTCATGTTATCATTCCAAAACTGTCGAGTTGATTCGATTGAAATACTTAATTTAATTTACTCAAAAACAACGAAGAAATCTATTCTGTAGAACAAACTATATTAGAAATAATAAATTTACTTAGAATGAAACACGAAAATCATTCAAATTTTTTCGTCTAGAATTAGGACATATCAACAAGAGAACGAGTATTGTTTTTTTTTCACTTCTGTTGTACCTAACCGACAACGTACTATTTCTACATTACTGAATATCATTGAAATACTATCGTTTTTTGACTCAAGTGCAAACCATAGTTCGAATTCCAACTTTTGCATTCCTTCAGGGCTTTCGTTGTCTCTTTATACAGTCTCTTAAAGTTAGAAATACTGCTACAATCGTCTATTGTTTCATTAGGTATGTGAAAAAAATACAGTTTCATTTTACCTTAAGAATGACATGAGTAAAAGTGAAAACAAACCTCGAGAGTCTCCAAAACAACATATACACTGAAATGTAACAGATTGTTTATTTTTTTCTCTTCATTGTGATCAATTATATGATGCTGTTAGGTAGAGTTCTGTTTATAAAAACTGATTGGCTAAAAACCATAACCAATAGGCATATGTCATTTATTTCGAAATCAATGATTATAGTAAATCGGCAGTGTAGAGAACTCATCATAGTTATCTTCTATACTATTTATTTCGTTATAGATTTTTCAATTCGAGATAAACAATGCCTCCTAAACAACAAGCAAGCAAAAAAACAGTCGAAAAAGCAAAAGCAAAAATCATTGAAGTAACAACAAAACAATGCGTCAACATAATAAATATGAAAAAGTTTCACTTGTAAATTTCAGGATAAAACATTTGGTTTAAAAAATAAAAAAGGCACAAAAAATCAGAAATTCATTGCTCAAGTACAAAACCAAGTACAAAATGCTGGAAAATCAGCTCGAGAAGTTCGTTATTCTAAGAAACGGCAGATTTTTATTTCAATACTGATTCGTTTAGATTGCTAAATTGCAAGAAGAAAAAGAAAAGCGAAAAGAAGAAAAGAAAAAAGCTGATTTAGAATTACTAACTCTATTTAAACCGGTTATAGGCCAACAAGTATTAGCTGCTGGTAAGTGAATATTTTAATTTGATTCACATATTCATATTTATTATTGTTTAGGAACTGATCCAAAGTCAGTTTTATGTATGTATTTTAAGCAAGGTTCATGTACGAAAGGCGCTAAATGTAAATTTTCACACGATCTTGCTGTTGAACGTAAAGCAGAAAAACGTAGTTTATATGATGACATCAATGGTAGTGGAAACAAAGAAAATGGTTTGTTAAAATAATTCAGAAAAATCCTCCAGAGACATATTTTGGTATATTTTTAATTCAATTATATTTTTAGAAACTATGGCTAACTGGGATGACGCACAATTAGCCGATGTTGTTGAAAAACGACATGGTGAAGATAATAGAAAGAAAAATGCAACACAAATTGTAAGCTATACGAAAACAATATTATTTCGAACTGAGACAAAATGAAATACCTTTAACTGTTCCAAAAAAATGAATGTTAACGAATTTCTATTTACGTAGTAGCTTCAATAGTATTATTCTTTTGGAACTAGGATTATTTTTATATGTAATGATATTATGATTCGAGCATAAACTTCTTTTTCAAAAAATAAACAGCAACTAATTGCTCTGTTTATTTCGAGTTTCTAAAAAGAGTTTCTTGCTTTCATTCAGTATTTAATCAATAAGTGGTTAGCAAGTAAACTTACGAGAGACATTACCCAACTAGCTCGTTACAATTGCTTCGAGAATGTGCATATCATATCGATCGTAACACGAGATAAATAGCATGACGACTTCGGTTACATAGATTCCTGTTGGGGAAATATCGTATGTTAGAATTTACGTGCCAACTCTCTCAGAGACACTAGGCACACTAATTCTAGAAGTATAAGACTGCATAGATATAGATACAGTATTTAACAAGAATAGTTTATTATAAAAGTTTTCATGTGTGTTAACTAGTTGCTAGCCCATAAACCGTTCTCACTTAACTGTCTAAATGCAATATTCTCGTAGAGATAAGCTATTGTTTCGAGCCCTTTTGCTTTCATAATATTCATCATTGATAAAGGCCTGCCGTCTGCATGATGTATAATAACCTCGACTCAAAAGCAATGAATCCGTCGGAGGCTTCGTTCGTTAGAGAGAAACGAAGAAGTATTATAAACTAATGTGTTATTCTAACTAATGAATGCATGTTTCAAAAAGTGTCAGGCCTATTAAAATGCAGATGAAAGATGTCTTTAGCAATGTTTCTATTATGCGTGTCGCAACTTTCTGAATGAAAATCGTGTAGAAAAATGCAATAAAATTATATTGTAGGTATGCAAATTCTTTCTTGAAGCTGTCGAAAATAACACATATGGTTGGTTTTGGGCTTGCCGTAAGTTCATTTTTTCTACACCCGTTCAATATCATACGAAATATTTCTCTTTTATCAATAGAAAACGGTGTTGCCTGCCAATATAAACATGCTTTACCACCTGGTTAGAATCGTATTTTATAACCTACTATTAAATTATAATCTATCATTTGTCTATAGGTTTTATGTTAAAACGTGATCGAAAACTACTTGATGAACAGAAAGAGACTATTTCACTCGAAGATTTAATTGAAAGTGAACGTGCTGCGTTGGGTGGGTGTGTAACGAAAGTTACTCTTGAATCATTTCTTGCATGGAAAAAAAGAAAAATAGAAGAAAAAAAACTGCAACTTGTTAAAGATGAAGAGAAAAAACGAAATGATTTTGTTAAACATGGTCGTTTAGTTGGTTTATCTGGCCGAGAAATGTTTACATTCAATCCAGAATTAATTGCTAATGATGATGAAGATGCCGACAATGATATTGATTATAATCAACGATCTGATGATGAAAACGAAGATGAAGACGACGAAGAAGAAAATAATGAAATCGATGGTCAAGCCACAGTATGAATGTTTTATTTATTAAAAACAAATATGCTATTTGATTATGTTCTTTTCAGGCATCTGCTATTCGAAAACCAGTTATACGTGATTTAAATGATATCGATCTATTAGCAAATGAAGCACGTGAAGTTGATAATACTGGCACGATAGCAACCGACGACCGATTTGACAATTTTCGTAAACTAGAACGAGAGAAACAAGAGCGACGACAAGCTGCTGCTGCTCAAGGTTAGTGAAAAGCTTTTAAACTTTTTCATCTTGACAAAAATCATCTAAAATCTTTACTTTTTACATCAAGCTGCTCTTGTGAAGCAAGCAAATAATCTTGATCATGCCAGTGGTAGTGATACCGCTAGTGCCTGTGCATCAGCTACAACTTATAATGATACAACATCAACAGTCAACAATGATGAGGATGAAGATGAAAATGATGAAACTGAGGGAGTACAAATTGATGAAGATCTATTTGGAGATGATCTTGACGATGTTGAAGAGCAATTACGTGAAACAAATTTGACATCTTAAAAAAGAATTGTAGAAATTCACTTGCTCATGTCATATTTACAATCAGTCTCTTCGATGGATATGACTTATTTATTTCGTTTTTGTCATTGTTTCATCATGTTTTTTTTTTTGTTAAGACTGATTTGCTAAGAAAAAATCTTTTTGGATACAAATAAACCAAAACATCAACAAAAAAATTAATAAAACCTACATACTATGGATGTACGCTTTTTTTTCTATCATTCTAGAAAGAATTTGTCAAATGCGTGTATGTCGTTGTTCATTTCGAAGTTTTCTTCCATGCGTAAAATTAAATGAAATTCGTTTTTGTCATCGATTATATTTAATTTATCAAGTATTTTATTTGAATAATGATGATTCAGTTGATTTACGCATTGATACATTATTGCAGCCATTATTTTTTTTAACTGATCGTCTAACAAAATACATCGGAAGATTATTTATATGCTTTTTTATTATTATTATTTCAACTACTGTTTATATATTTTATACATCGATATTCGTTCATTTAATTAACGATATTCAAACACAACATAGTTATTTGACTGTCATCACTCATTTTATCGTTTCACATTGGCTTTTAATAAATATTATGTTTAACTATTTACAATGTGTACGCGTGGATCCAGGTTCATCACCGAATTTCGGCTATTCAAAACCATATGAATTTGATAGAGAAGGTAGAGATTCAATGAAAGCACATCAAGCTATTATTGATAAAAATAATAATGCCAATAATAATAATAATAAATCGAAGGAAGTAACAATATTGGCTTTGACAAATGATAGTAAGACATTTTTTCATTTATATTTTTTAACTATAAATCAACATCTACTATATCAGTTTATTTCTCATTCATTGGATATAAGATAAAGTGTTCATGTTTTTTCTAAAATGTTTTTTGAATTTTTATTAAAAAACTGTTTAATTTAACACCCTACCTACACAAACTACACGTACAAGTTTACTAGAGGTCCTTTTTGAAAAATGATCTAATGAAGCTTGTATGAACTCGTATTTATGCAGCACTCGTTTTATTGTTGATCGACATTTTGAAAATAACTATCAACGATAATATTTATCTCCAAGAATGCTCGACATTCTCTTAATCTCCCAACGTCTATGATTATTTTTCTCATTCAGCCATAAAAAAATTTAATTCGTTTCAAAATTTTGTATCGAATTGTACAAATTTCTACTCATACTTCTTTAATTTTCTCCAAAACAAAATTTGGATATAATAAAAAATATTATACTCTAAATATTCTATAAATCGTTATTGTGCAATATTGTAAGAAATTGAAACGAGGAAATCTTATCAACATTAATCTCAAATATTATTTTATATAAAATTCTAAAAAAGAAAATCCCATAGAAATCTATTACTAATTATTCATTATCATACATAGAAATATATATATATTTTCTTTTTTTATAGACTTTGTTCATACTCAATTCTCGCCAAAAACTCCACTAGACGCATCTGATACAATAATTAACTCCAACGATTATACTCAAAATGTTTGTCGAAAATGTATTTTTCCAAAACCAGCTCGTGCTCATCATTGTTCAGTATGTTCACGATGTATATTAAATCTCGATCACCATTGTCCATGGATCAATAATTGTGTCGGACATTTAAATCATCGTTATTTTTTCCAGTTTTGTTTCTTTTTAACAATTGGTTCATTTTATGCTGCCTCATTTGGCTTTAGTGAATTTCAACATTATTTATTTGGTCGAAAAGCATTTTCCTATCTGGATTTAGTAACAGGTCGACGTATAAATGAAATTGATATTTTACCTGACGTAACCAGTCCATCCGTGTCTTACACATTTTTGTTTTTATTTATTGTTGCTCTAACAGCATGTATAGTGTTAGTTGGTTTTACATTATGGCATATTTGGTTAATATCACGTGCTGAAACGACCATTGATTTTCATACCAATGCATCAGAAAGAAAACGTTTAAAAAAACTTAAACAAAAATTTATTAATCCATACGATTTAGGTTTAGGATTAAATTGGAAGATGTTTTTGGGTGTAAATCGTTGGTATGAAATTTTCTATAAAAACTGTTTACCATCAAGTCATAGACCATTTTGTAATGGAATTAATTGGCCAAGGAGAAACCCAATTTATTCGTTTGAAGACGAACAAAAATCAAAATTGATGCATGTTTAACTAAACAAACATTTTCGCTCAGTGATTTTGTGCGCCTTTTATGTGTGTGGATTTGAGCCAAAATAACAAATTCGTACAGATAAAGAAATACTAAACTTTTCTATGTATGAAAAAGAAACAAATTATTTAGTTTTATTATTTTAATTAATTAAATCGTTTTTTGCATTGTGAATAATCTTCAAATTTTACTTCTATGCATTTTTTTTTCTTCATTTAAGTTAAATGCTGTAGAAAGTGAAATTTACATCGAAAGTAAATAATAAAAGATCAAACCAATGGGGAAAACGTTTTATGAAGTAATATCAATGTGACATCAAAATGCGTTGTATAAAATATTATTCAATTCAAGTATAACTTTAAAATTTGAACTTTTAACATCTATAATAAACAATAAGCTTGTGGAAAAATATATAACCCATACTTATAAAGATCTGAATAAATGCAGCTAACTCTTCCAAGTACTACTCATTTTCATGGTCACTGAACGAATATACTGAGTACATACATACACATACGCAGTGAAGATATGCAATCAGAAATTTTCCATGCCATTCTACGATACAACAAACAGTTTATGTTTTATTTCTAGTGTTTCGGGCAATGACATATGTTTACTTTATTATCACCAATGTTGCTGGCACATAAACAGGATCCTAGTAATTAGCACACTCTAAGATGCTGAAGTCATATTACGATTTCCCTAATATCAGAACTGACTTCTATCAAGTAAATTGTGTACTGAATTTTCAAATGAATCAATCAAAGTTGTCGATGAAGAAGATTCTTCATATTGAAAACTTACATCTGTTCTTCGATAGACATTGTTAATCAGAATCGAATATCTTTATAATTTCAACGTAATGCTCTTACAAAATACAGACTTAAGACGAGTGTGATGTACATATGTAATTTTCAAAAAATAAATGGTTGAATGAAAATATCCATGCTAATATACTTTTGATAAGATGATCACAAATGAACTATAATTTCACTAGATTTTGAAATTTTGGATTGTTCTGCACATTCGTTCACCAAATAAACTCAATACAAGGAGAGGGAGAACGAGACTTCTGCACTCTCGTACTTAGCATACTCTTCTCGTATTCCTTTGTACTTAAAATTATTTTGAAGTGCGATAGTCTCGCTTCGCCCTACTTGGTTTAATATCATAAATAATAGAAATACTTAACAAAGGTCTTAGTTCAAAACTTTATTTTTAATCGATAAAAATACCTGTCAAAATAAGTAATATTTGTTCATATGAATATGTTTTCATGCATATAGTATTTATCAAATTAATAAAAATCAAGCACATGATGTTTTTTTTTATCGGTTTTTATTTGAAATGAAGATTGTCTAAACATTATAATCAAATAAAGTGAACATTTTTCTCTACTGGATTTTATTTTTTGAATACTTAAAAAACTGCGTTTGTCTGTATCTAAGCGAGAAAATGAAACAAAGAGAGGAGCAGATTACATCTTCTGAGCTCACAATAATGACAATACACAAACAAACAGACGAAATACAGTTACTACTATAAACTTGTTAAACACGACTGATGGATGGATTCGTGCGCACGCAAAAGAAACTGATAGAAAAAAGAAACATCACTATATATTGATCAGTCAAACTACTAAAACAAACGCTGAAGAAAAGAAAAAAAAGAAGATGAACTGAGACAGATTCTCTGTAATATCTGAAGTTGAAAAAAAGAAAAAAGAAGACAATCACTATCACTTATATCATTTTTTGTTTGATCGCTAACAATACAAAGAAAAAAAGATAATGAAAAGAAAGAAAAACAAGATTCATAATACTTATGATGCGATAACGACATCCGAAAGAAAAACATAAAGATAGATAAATCACAAAAAAGAAAAGAAATTCACTGGTTTAGAGAGAAAAAACATATTTGTTTTTATCATTCGGCACTATTTGCTGCAAAGCATTATTAAAACAAAAACATCTGCTTGCAAAAAATCCGAAACTATCTGACAACTACAAAATATGACAAGAAGTAATAGCAATTGTAAATGTATTATTAGGTAAAAATCTACCTGCTTATAAATTACTACCAGGCCAACCGCCAGCTAAAGCAGGCCAAAGCGAAGCAGGACTATTAGCTGATGAATGACTACCAATGGGTCCGAAAATTGCAGGCATTGCTGCTGTTATATTATCCTCAAGCCCAAATGTTTGCATACATTGTGTACGAATCATTTTTTCGTACGGAGTTGCTACATGTCTATTGTCATCACCAGCTGCTTGACAATATTTAATAGTATGAGCTATTTGAAAAATAAATTTAAGATAATAAATTATTTTTTACAAAAAAAAGAATGAATAAAATTACCTTGAGCACCCGTTGCACCACAGATTGGACATTGATAAGCACGTAAAATCGGGCATGTTACATTACCAGCTGAATCTTTTAAAGAATGACTTGTATAGATCAGTTCATTTTCGCCATTATTACGACAGAATACACAAACCTAAGAAAGAATTGAATTATTTTCATTTTTCTTATCTATAATTTTATTTTTTTTTCTTCTAATTTACTTCTTTTTTCATTCCACATCGTCGTTTCCATCGTGCTTCACGAATAAGATGCTTAATTATTTCAATATCAATTTTTTCTGAACGTAATGGTCGATTATTATTATTATTTGAATTAGCTGCAAGAATTTGTTGTGCCGCTGTACTTAATGTTATATTTGCATTGAATGCGGCCATTTGTTGTTGTTGATTTTGACGTAACATAGCTGTCATTTCTGCTAAAAGCCAAGCATCATTCGATTGAAATTGATTCATCATTGGTTGATTTTGTTGTTGTTGTTGTTGTTGTTGTTGTTGTTGTTGCTGCTGCTGCTGCTGTTGATGCTGCTGCTGCTGCTGTTGTTGTTGTTGTTGTAATTGTTGAGGGTGAGCCATCGGTGGCATACCAATTGGAAGTAAAGGGCGATGTTGTTGTTGTACTGATGGTAGTGGAGGCGGTGGTGGTTGTTGCCACAATGGACGTTGTGCTTGTTGAGGTAATGGTAATAATTGTTGAGTTTGATGTGTTATAGATGATTGTGGATGAAATGGTGATGAATGACTAAATGGACCATTCGCTTGTGTTGGAGTTGAATTAGGTTGAAACAGTGAACTTGTTGCATTCATACGTTGTGAAAATGGTGAACTTGTTAAATGAGGTGGTGGTGGTGGTGGTGGTTGAAGAGGTGAAGGCTGTTGAAGAGGTTTAAAATTAAGTTGTGGTGTTGAAGGTACATATGAATTACTATTAATACGTGGCCGAGATAAGGATGAAAATGAAATTGATTCATCGTTTGTTGTACCATTTGAACTAATTAATGTTGACCACGAAGTTGTTGCTGATGCACAAGATGTTCCCATATTGTTCGATAATCCGTCACCAACATGATCCATATATGTATACAAATGATTTGTTTCTGTGAAAATATAATAAAAATAATTTCTAGTTATTAATTATTTCGAGGTACAATTACTATTTCATACGTACCATTGTTTAAATCATTATGCTGCGATGAAACTGATTGATGCCTATGTGTTGTAGTGTTAAGAGATGGAATCGCAAGTGAAAGATCAAGTGCTATAAAAGAAAAGCAAACAAAATTGAAATGATCAAATATTCTAGCTAGTCAAATCACTGACATGTTGATGATGGAAATGTTGAATCCGATAAACGACGATGACTACTAAGATACCGATCAATACTTGTCGGTGTTAATAAGTTAGCAGTTGTCGCTGTCTTCGATAGAGTATCATTAACACGTGGAAATAATAAATTAGTGTTTCGAATTTCATTCGTTGAATTGCCTAATGACCAATTTGTATTAGTACCATCTGCACTTCTTGGTGGTGTTAATGGTAAATTAGTATTAATTGTCATGTTTTGAAAGGCATTTGTTGTATTATTTATCGAATCAAGTAAACGACGTGGAATGAGTGGTGTTGGTGGTGGTGTTGCTTCAACGGGCATCATTTTAAATGGTGGTGGTTTAAATATACCTTTTATTGATAGAAAAAAAAGGAAGTTTTTTAAAAATTTTTATAAACAGTTTTCTTTACTAACCCAAACCCATACCACTAATCTCATCAATGGATGACGTAGACAACGTTCCATTACTAGTTCGTGCAGCTGATGAACTATCTTCTTCAGTATAGAACAAGTCATCATCTTGTTCTAAATCTTCATCAATAGTACTTGATAATGGTGAATATTGATCGATTAAATCAGATTCTTCATTTATTGAATAACCTCGGCCGAGAATTGGTTCCATTTATATTGTTTTTATTTTATTTGATTCAAATTGTTTTAGATTGTGATTAAATGTACGAATATAATATCAAAGATAAAGGATATTGCGATTACGAGCACACACACACACACACACTCTCTTTTCTTTCTAAAAATACAAAGTGAAATTATATATTTACACCAGGCATCAACATAAAACAAAGACAACTATTTCTACTGTTCTTCACTTTTAGTCATGTGATAAGTTGTTGTATCTTATGTTTTACTTTGAAGAATGAATACATGGATGAAGATTTTCCATTTCTCGCTTTAGTAGACGAATATTCGAGACGAAATAACGAAAAAAAAAATCATAGAATATAATACCTCGAACCAAATATATGTGTATCTGTGTGTATATTTTACGAGAACGAGAAGGAAGAAAAACAATATTGATATGTAGCCAATGATCTACTTGTACCCTGGATAGTTATTTTAAACTTGAAAGATATAGATATGATACAGAATGAAAGATTTTTGAACTTATTCATTCATTTTGAACATATGATTGTTTTGCTCTATTAACTATAATCGAATCCAGTTGATTTAAGCACATGTTTTTTTATTTTTGGTATGACACGATTTACTCTCTATTGGGAAAAACGAGAAAGAATTTCATTTGATTAAATAAATGAAAATGTTAAACAATCAGGATTTTCAATAAAACGGAAAATATTTGAACAAGATTATTTTTAAAATTTACTATGAAATGGATTTGTGTTTATTGCTACATTCATGATTAATTCAATAATTGTATTTTGTCAAATTTATGTACTTAAAAAAAAACATTCAAGAACGAACTTTCAAAGAAAGGAAAAATACGCAATAGAAAAACAATCATACTATTATTGGATCCATTTTAAGAAAAATCTCATAATCAATAGATATAATAATATCAAATTAATTTTTTACAAAAGCAATAACTTATTTTCGGTTTAGAATAACCAATAAATCAATTGAATGGAGTAGCTATAGACGATTTGTAACAAGATTAGTTTCTAGGAAATAATTATCCAATTGAATATGAATCAATACTTGTTGATGATTATCTTTAATTCTTGTTGATTTAACATTTGAATATAGAACGATAACTAAAAAGTCATTCCGACATATTCATGTGATCTTTTAAGTTAATATGTAGTGATAAGAAAAACACCGGCAGAAACTTTATAGAAATATTATTATCGATTTCAATAAAGAAACTAGAGTTTATAAAATTTCGATTACTCATTAATTGTTCTTAAAAGTAATTTGATACGTCGATTAGTATATCATCACTATGTTAACAATAGAATTGAGATGTGACACGGTCGATATAAGCAAAGCAAAAAATTGACGAAAAACGATGATTATCTCTTTTTTTTCTTTTATAATATATCGTTTGTTTTTGAAAATCTAGAATGATATCAATTTATATAAATATTAACAGTAATAATACATCAAAAGGAATATTTCTATTTCTCTTTTTTTCTTATCGATAACAGCAGTGAAATGAAGCCGTATTGTCGTTGAATAGTTTTAAAACTATTGCATACGGATGATACCATGTTTTTCCGTTTTTTTACTCGTGGTAACTTGTTGCAATGTTACATTATCTTGATAGTCGTAGGTTGTTAGTAGAATGCGATTGATCAGTTGATGATATATAGACATTTTGTTGTCGTAGAAGATTCATGGCAATGATATCAAAATATGATTAATTGAATTTGATCCTAGTAATCTTAAATGCGACATAGTCGACCAAAAATCTTGACATTAACAACTTTGAAAAGGATTTTAGTAATTAATTCATTTCTGTAAGTATATGTACTGTATACAATATTTTAATTTAATAGGAATTTTTCATTTTATATTGGCAATTCTAATCTATTTTTATTAAATTTTACTAATTAATCATTTCAGATCATTTTTAATGAAATATAATTTATCGAAAAATGTATTCTTTTTTTTTATTTTATAGATTTCGGTATTCCCTTTTTCTAATAATAAATAAAATTAGTTCGTTTCTAAGATAGTAAGCATCGTACGATATTTAACTACTATAAAATCCTTGAATTTTTCGTATTCATGCTTGACAAATCTAGAATTTATCACGAACAAGATAGTGCGCTTTACAAATAGTTACATTTATTGAAGATAATTCAATTTACTAGGCTACATTTTTCTTCAAGTAAAGCATACACATGACAATCTATAGAACAGTTGATATTTGATCATTTCTGTTTTCTTTACTTTGGCAACTTGGAAAATATACATGATATGAATATTTTTTACCAAACTCATCTTTCCATATGTTTGTCAAAAGAAAATGAAAGTAATCTTTTCTGATAGACAATATGTGAACTTTGCTAAAGTGCTAATCGACATAGACATGCTCTTTTCCATCGGACAAGTTTATTTTCCTAACAACTTTGTATATACAAAAAAAACGAAGACTTTCTTGTTCTTTTCCAGTAGTAATTTAATAATCACCGATTTGTATACATATATGTTATTTCTTTCAAAAACCTTTTCTTTCTTTCTATTTGCTTGTTATATGTAATGGATACTTTCTTATAGGAACTAATCATCTCATTTGTTTGTTTTATGGGTCAAACAGGAAAATTGAAAGCTCAGCATATTTCTTATATATATATTCTAACGGATGATATCAATCAAGACATTCTTATTTGTTTTCGAATTATTGATGAAAATACATTAGTATAGTTCCAAAACCTTTTTTATTCTTACTTTTATCGAACACGAGAGAACAGAAGAGAAAACTAGATAATTGTAACAATTCATCTAGCAGATTTATATTCAACAGACAAGAACAACAACAACAACAACAGCAATAAGAGGAATATGTTCATCGTTGAACAAACTATGCAAATGACGAACGATATAGATAAGAGATATCATCTTGGCATTTCTTAATTTTATGCAGCATCAAGTTTTTGTTTGCTTGTTATTTTGAGAAATAAAAAAAGAAGAGGATGAAGCAGAGTTTGTTATTTTTTCTAACTAACTGATCTTTGCCGCGTCAAAGGAACGTTTTTTCTTTCTTTCTACATGCATTTGGGAATTGTTTCAAAACATAACAATTCATTTTTTTTCAAACTTCGTTTTATCCAAACAGCAAAGAAAAGATAATAAACCATTCTTTTTCTATTAGCCAATCAATGAAAGAAAAATGGGTGGAGATTTCGATCGACTAGGTTTTAGTTTATTTAACTACTTGTGTTGATCGACGAAGACAAATCATCTAGATGCCTGCCTTTATAGAAGGACGAGATAGGAAAGAAGGCTTCTTCTCTTTGTATAATAAACGAGCCGTTGACATACATGCGTGCGCACAAGTTATCAACGACAATCACCCTAATTGCCCTTTGCTCGTGCAAAATCTACGGAAAGTAACTAAGAAAGATATATTCGTTGTTTCTTTTTTTTTCTCTGTTGTAATCATAGATTATCAAGATGCATACCGACAGATAACGTATTTCTTTTCTTTTTTTCATTTTATTTTATATTTGTCATCTGTTGTTTATACTCACTTCATTTTCTCACATAAATATGAAAAACAAAAAAAAACGGAAAAAAAATTTAGAAGACTTCTGTTCACATACTGGATCAAACGAATAGAACATATATGGATAGAGTATCTTTCTTATACATATGGACCAATCGGCAAATTTACGCACTTCGACCATGTATCTATCTGGCAACCAGCCGAAGGCGAAAGAAAATCGACAAGCGAGAAAGAGGGAGAAGACAGGGAGAACGGGGGAGAAGAAGAAAAAACGAGAATAAGAGTATTGCCATTAATCTTCTTCTTTGCCGACAACGACACAGTACATTCTACTCCTTTATTCGAATGGTATAGCCTCTCTTTTCCTCTCTCTCTTTCTCTCTCAACTACGACGGTGGCTTACATTCGGTTCTGCAGATAACTGATTAATAAAATTAGAGCCGTGCGCATACAGATTATATAGTCGGTCGAAAATTCGGTTAGAGGAAAAAGGGTTCAAATATATTGAATTAACACCTTGCCTTCAATTGACAATTAGTCCCAATTCACAGCCATCAATTTAATATGATACATCATCCTCATTCAGGTAAAATCTTGTGTTTTTTTTATTAATAAAAACAAAGAAAACTTAAATTGCTTATCATCATCATTGAATATGACTTATATCATTAACTATATATCACATTGCGAACGTTTTACGATGTATACATACATATCAGAGAGGATTGATTCCTTCTTTTCTTTTTTTGCAACTTGATGTGGCTTCTTCTAAGATGATTGAGTTGTTATTGCTCAGCAGGTATATTAAGCGTATGTGCGTGCCTCCACGCCTATTGCAAGAAAATCAGAGATAAGCAGACAGATCGAACGTGATCATTGCCACTGATTTCATTTCCGTTCATTCCTCCGGGAAATATATTACGTTCGAAATCAAGAACTTTCAAAGATAAGACTAGTCAAAAAAAAAAAGAAAAGAAAAGAAAAGACAACTATCTCTTTTGCTTTTTACTCCAATAGAATCACCATGTATGGATTCAAGTAAAAAATTATGTGTTCAACATAATAATGCAAACAGTGGTTCATCATCAGATGAAGGTGATACAACAAATGATTCGAATGGAAATGATTCAAAACGTAAAAAACGAAGAAATCGTACAACGTTTACATCATTTCAACTTGAAGAAATGGAACGTGTCTTTCAAAAGACTCATTATCCAGATGTTTATGTACGAGAACAACTTGCTCTTCGATGTGATTTGACGGAAGCACGAGTACAGGTATGTCCATATGAAACAATGTCTTTAACAAACACATCTGTTATTCATACAAGCTTTTCTTTCTTCTCTCTACGCATCATAACCAATCAGAAAAGGACAAAAACAAAAGAAATCTTTTCCTCTATTTTTTTCAATATTCTCAGTCGGTGGTATCTCAAAAAATAAAACTGAATGTGAATGTCAAAGGTCTATTAAGACTACAGCTAAAGATACATTTATTAAGCAGAAAAAAAAATTATTAGATCCAATCTGCAATAACAATATGTGTTCGTAGATCGGATAATGAGTCTGTTGATAGATACTGATAAAGGACCAATCAAAGAACAATAGATAAATTAGAAGAATTCTATACTCAATACATTTTTTGTTTACTTCAAAGAAATTCTAGTAACACTTGATCGTTATTTATAGATTTATTTTGTAATCTAAAACTTATGAATGATTATAGAATTGTTCGTTGTTGTTACCTCATCGTTTCTTACATATAATCAGTTCAAATATTGTAATAGAGTATACAAAACAAAAAAACAATTCTTTCTTTATATTAAACAGAATCAAAATTAATTATCTCATGTTAATAAATTAAAACAGAAAATAATGATAGGTTTTACAATTATTCGCATAGGTTTGGTTTCAAAATCGACGTGCTAAATGGCGTAAACGTGAACGATATACAAATGCACCTCAAATACGTTCATTAACGGTACCGCCAACAAATCCTTATGATATTTCATTGATTTCAGCAGCAAGTAGTCAATATCCATCGGTATTATATATTTACTATTGTCTTTTTGACACTAAAAAGAAAAATATTCTCAAAATTTGTACTATCTTTTATTTCGAATAATTCTTTTAGTTGGCAGCAACAAATGGTTGGTGTTCATCATCAACAGCATCGTTAGGTCATGTTCCTCTTCGAGATCATCATCATCATCAACAACAACAACAACAATCTCAACAACAAACAGGATCACCATGTCATACTCTTTCATCATCTCCGTCCATGATGATGTCAAGTGCAATACCAAATTTTATGGGCATGCCTTATGGATTTCCACCACCACCGCCACAGCAACAACAACAGCAAACATCTCATTCAACAAATAACTTCAATCCATGTCCGTATACTGGCTATAATCTCAATCCTGATCATCGAAGCACCTCAATTGCTGCATTGCGTCTTAAAGCTCGCGAACATAGTGTAGCATTGGGTGGCATGTAAATATTGATACATTTTTTTTTCTTCTTCTTTTGCTTGTTGCGTCATTGTATGTCAGTGGAACAGTGGTGGATTGTCTCTGAGTGTTTGTGTGTCCGTGTATTTAAAGGAAAAAAAAAGAAAAAAAATCAACAGATGTTATTCGTTTTGCTTATCTATCGGCTACCTGAAAGACAAAGTAAAGAAGAATATTTCTTTTCTCATGGGTTCCGATGTCTTTGTCAAGTGTTCAATTCAACTGGCAATTATCTAGAAACAAGTGAAATTGAATGATGATGGTGATGATGATCGATGATAAATTGACTCTCTTTTCTTTTTCTTTTCATTTCAAGTATGAATAAGAATATCAGACATAGGTTCAAAAGATATTGTTCATCTTTATTATTTATTTGATTGTATACTTCGGACAATCGAAAGATTCAAGTCAATCATCAATGATGCTGGTTAATTGTTCACTGATAGGATCATCACCATCAACAACATCTATTCCCACTAGACAAACATGTCCACTTCTCACTCGTGTGGCGTACGCATGCGTACATACACTAAGCTATATACTGAGCAATAGAGCAGCATTGTTCACACGTTTGTTTCTTGAAAGAAAACAAAACACATGAATGAATATAGAAGTAACAAGCAGACATGCTGTGTATGCCGTCGTTTGTCTGATGATATTTGAAGGTTGATACGCTCTATAAGATGTTTATATCAAAATGAACAACACAAGATACTAGCAGCATAGTGGGTGGTTTATCGAATTCATGAGGCTACTTATCAATAGATTCTTTAAAGATGTTTATAAAAGAACTTGTTTTGCAACAAACGTAATTGCTCTAAATCTGTACATATGTACAAAAAATATAAACGAGTTTTCTTTAAGAATATCTTGAACAGTATTAAATTATTGATTGTTATTGTAACAAGCACAACATGGCACTTTTTCTTAATTATCATTAATGGAATTACACACAAGTATATTATATCGTTAGGAGAATGATCGAGATTTTAATCGGAAATATTGTTGAAGAATATGTTTTTGCCATACTATGCATTTTGTTGGTTTCATGTGCTGATCTTATTACGAATAATCAATCATTTTATTCACTCATCTACATTGGATACATTACAAATTTTAGGTAATCAAGAAATAATTCTTGAAATAGATTATGCGAATTCAAAAACGGAAGAAATATTTGAAAAATGATTTTTTCATCATTTGCTAACTGATTAGATTCATAAGCATTAGACTATGCTCTTGGGAATGCATTTTATGATTAATCTATTCTTAATCATCCAAAAACAAAATATGTGTATATAAATGGTATAATATCACATAATTGATTGTAGTTCATTGGAAAACGTTTTAGTGCTACAACATTAAGATTCCTCATATGAGTTTCGAAAAAGAAAATTAAGAAAAAAGAACTGTGCTCAGTAATCTTCAATGTGTACAATATTTTGTTTTATTCATGTTAATAGATAATCAAATTGAAAAAATTCTAACGATACATATCACGATTTTTAACTAAGATAAAACTGCTGAATGACTAGTTAATGGGTTTTTGTTTTTCGTAAATCTTGATAACATCTTGAAAATTAAACCAATTAATTCGAAGTTGCAGTTTCATCCTTATTTTGTTTCGCATCACCGTTCGTTGCTTGGTCATTAGCCTATAAAGAAATAAGTTAAAATAATTTTCAAACTTGAAAAAATGTACTTTTTCATTATTGGTAGTCATTTTAGAAAATATTTTGGCATATAATTGTTTTTCTTGATGTTGATAAGCTTTTATTTGTTCTCGACAAGTTTGAATATGTTGAGTTGCTGCAGTATTTGATGGATTTAATTTAAGAACTTCTTGAAAATCTTTTATAGCTTCCTTATAATCTAACATAGCCAAATAGCTTTGTCCTCGACGAAAGAAGCATTTTTCATTTTTTGAATCTAATTCAAGTGCACTATCACATGCACGAATAGATTGCGCATATTCACCCAATTTCAAACAACATAAAGCCATATTCGAATGTGTTGCTAATTTTAATTCACGTACTTTATTTTTATCTTTTTCATCATCATGATTATCTGTTTTAAGATATTCTATAATAGTTTTATATTTCTTATAAGCAATACGATAATGACCATCCTATGATAGAAAATAAAACTAAGTGAAGAATTCATTTGAATCGAACGATATTGTTCGACGAAATATTGATTCAAAAGTTAGTTGAAATCTTACTTTGATTAATTCAGCAGCACGTTTTTTTAATTTTTCAGATTCTTGAATTTTCTCTGCATCACCGATTGACCATTTATCGACTCCCTATAAAAGAAAAACAGAGTTGTTTTTTGTTTGCTGCAAGGTGATTTTTTTTTCAACAGACTTTTTCAAAATCGTGCAAAGTGACAATATATTCTACATGAGCAGTTTTTGGAATATTAAATTTTTCGAGACCATCAATTGCTTTTGATTTTAATTTCAACTGACTATTTTCACCTTTGGTCATACGTGTCACTCCATATTCAATACTTGAAAATAAATAAAGAAGTTATTGAATGAGTAAAATAAAAATAATTTAAAAACTACAAACCCTTCTGGAATATCTTTTAATAAACCCTCTCCAACAGTAAATTTCAGTCTCCGTTCGTCGAATATTCGATTTTCATGAGTACCTTTAAGAGAAATATCTACAATGCTACCATCACTCGGTTTAGCCCATCCTTCTCCTTTAGTAAATATTCGTCGTATAACACTTTGATCTTTTCCTTCACTGATATCTTCACCTATAATTATGAATAGACAGCTATAAAATGTTCATTCTATGCTATGTCAAATCTTACCCATAAAATCAAACAGTTCAATTTCAAAAATTAATGTTGCATTTGGCCCTATTTTATCTCCTGAACCATTTTCACCATATGCATATTCAGATTTACATATTAGACGACATATTTCACCACGTTTCATCGTTGCTACGCCAATATCCCATGCTTTAATAACACTACCTTTACCAAGCTCGAATTCAAATTTTTGATTTCGATCTCGACTGCTATCAAATTTGGTTCCATCGAGTAATGTGCCAACATAATGTACAAATACTTTATCGTTGGTTATTGGCTTTTCATTACTGTAGCCTTCTTTGATAATTTCTTTTAAAATACCTTTAATAAAGAAAGAAAACAGAAATGGTTTGTAATTGATTTATAATTTTAATGAACAGACCTCCATCTTTTGCCGGTGAAATATCTTCGCCTTTAAGATCAATTTCAGTTGCCATTTGATGCCTTAATAAAAAAATTAAACTGAGAATAAAAATAGCTTTGTGAAACATCTAGAAGATTCCATTAGATGTCGCTAGATTAGCAATTTTGAAATATGCTCAATTAAAAATGTTTTTAAATAATTTTTAAAATGATTTTCTTTCTGAATTTTGAATTCTAAGTATTGTCAGCTTTTTTATTTGTAAAAGAATAAATAAAAATAAAAATAGAATCATTTCATATGGTTGTCAAAGAAATGAATTCATCTATGGTATCATCGGTTTTAGTCATATCAATTTTCAGTTTAAGTCAAGAAAAGAGAAAATAAAATGGCTACACAATATTTTGAGCATAAGCTTGAATTAGGAAATTTTTCGGAATCCCCTCATTTTCAGTTGATGGAATGGCACCCATCATTAAATATTCTTGCTGTAGCTTCGATCAGTGCTGGTACGAATATATTCTTCTATGGAGAAGATGTAAGTTGTTCAAATCATATTTAATAATGATTCAGATTCATTGATGGTAATGTTTTCTTAAAATAAGGGTGAACATGATGAAGGAGCTCATGTACAACATTTGGGTAATGCTTTCTGTATGGCATGGCATCCAATTAAAAAAACATTGGCCATTGGTTTTTCAAGTATGATGAACATTGACTATTTTTCACACAAACAAACGCAAATTCTTCATTTTCTTTAAGACGGTGAATTGATGATATGGAATGGATCAAATCGTCGGTTGGAAAGTGTTATTGTTCATAAAAACTGTATTACATCCTTAATATTGAATCCAGATGGAACACGATTATTATCAGCTGATCAAGTAATTCAAAGAATTCGTTTTTTCATAAATTTAAATCTTTACTGAAAAATAAAAATAATACTAACCTTCATAATCAATACAAAAAGTAATACTGATCTCGAACACCTGATTAATCACCTTGACGAAGAATTTTTCTGTATGATATTGATATTTTATTAATTACATTCTAGGATGGTTTAATAATCGTTTGGAAAGCTGATTCTCTAGCTCAAGTGTCTCAGCAAAGTGTTATTGTACAAATTTCAGTACCAGGTGAATCTGTTACATATGTACTAAGTAGATCATCACCATCAGGTCGATCTGATCAGTAAGTTTACTAGAGTCAACAATTCGGCTATTAATGTTGTTCAATATTTTTACTTTCAAGAGATTATCGTGAATTAGCTCGAGCAGCAGTCGAAGGTGATCAAACCGCATTAGATATGCTTGCGACGAAAACAAATCGACAACAAGTGCATGAACCAGCTATGTTTTTTGTTGGTACAGATAAAGGAAATGTTTATGTTGTTACAGACAAATTACGAAAAATTTGTTCGGTGGATGATGGAATATCACGGCTCTTACATTCGTATGATCATGATGTTCTTATTGTAGTCACAAAATCAAATATGATGACACAATATAACCTTCAACAATTACAAACACAATCAGACCCTTTAACTTCTACGAACTCTGTAAGATAGATGCATTCAATAAAATAAAGAATAGTAGCATTTTGTTTTTTGTAATTATTTTAAAGGGTAAACTATCTGGTCGACCAATCGATTCAGATTTTGCTTTGATTGGTGCCGATTTGTTTGCTTATGTGACAGGTGAATCAACTATACGAATGGTTGATCTCGTTTCATCGGACAATCTTTTATTGAAACTAAGTTCAGAAATGGGCTATGCTAATAATGAAGTTTTAATTTCTGTATCCTACAGTGCAATGAAAGGTATGTCTCATAGTGAGTTTTCATTTTGAAATACATTGGTTTTGTTTTATAAGGAATTATTGCTGCTGGTACTAATCGAGGAAATATTGCATTCTGGATTTATAACCCACATCGGCGTACAACTGATGTAGAAAAACATTGGATTCCTCAACGAGCGAAACAAATTGCTTCTGGCATACCTATTCGAAGTTTAAAAGTAACCGATTGACATTTATTCTTTGAAGTTCCATGAATTTATTTTAGTATTGTCCACAACGAAATTGTCTTGCTGCTAATTTAATTTCACAATTATTCCTACTTACTGATGAAAATATGTCAGCAGCTTATCGAGACCAGGTAAATTATGAAATTGAGTTTATCTTGATTGCATACATAATTCGATTTATATTTAGCTTGCAGTTGTTCAACTTAGTCCAACTGTTATCCATGTTGCATTTTTCCGCTACAGTATTGTTAAAGAAGAAGAACTGGATATGCCATTTAAAAATTTATGTGTTTCTAAAGTTAGTATTCGATTCAATTCGATTCTTTTTCTATGAAATTCTTTTTTTCCTTATCGTAGAATCATGTTGCTATTTGGAATAAAAAACAAATTCGTGTCTATGAACTTATTTGTGATGCATCCAAATCAGATGAGGAAAAAGTAGTTCGGAATGAAAAAGGTTTGTTGTTGTTTTTTTTATGAAGAATTATCCTATTGACTTCGGAAATAATGATGATTTACTTTTATTTGAAGGCTATTTTTCTTGTTCGCCAACAAATGTCGTGATTTACGATCAACTTTTATTCGTTCAGGAAAATGGTCGCGTTAATGTTATGTCTTTTCAAGTAAAACAAACCATATTTTGTATTAGAAAGAAAAAAAAAATTTCTTTTTCCATGAAAAGGGAACATCTCGACAAACAATTACATTTGCTCAAAATGAAGGTGAAGTTAATACAATTAATTCAAATGGATCATTTCTGGTTGTTAGTTCAACCAAAGGTTATGTTAAAGTTTTTGATATATCTAGACGGTACGTGTACACTATTGAATTCTACTTTTTTGTTTTTGTTTTGCCTTGACGATAAGTCAATTTTACTTGCCGAGCGTGTCTTGAAGTTAATATTTTCAGGAGGAGGCCGTAGATATGATAATAATGATTATTTTTTCTTGTTTATTAGTGAATTACGAGCGATTGGTAAAATATTAAATATAAATACGCACACACCGTCAGTTGATTCTATACGTGAAGTAGCAATTAATTGTACAGGAACAAAAGTAACAGTTTTAACCTCACAAGTAATACCGTTTTATATAAACAGAAACACATCAATCTTATTAACACATATTTTCTTTATTTTTTAGACAAATCTTAATCCAAGTAGTCGACTCTACACATGGGATGTAGAAAAAGACTATGTGGCATGCTTTGATTTTAGTTCAGAAAAATTAACAGGTACTGAATATGGTCGTATTCGACAAAAAGATAATAATGCAAAAAATGCGCCACAATATCGTCGATATCCATCAAATATTCAATGGGATCCTGAAGATGCTCGATTGATGGCATTAGAAATTTATTTGCATCAACAAAAACTTGATTTAGCTGCATCATTCAACGGTGACGATAGAACTTACGATATACTGTTAACGAGTAGAGGTGCTGGAGATGGTGATTCAAGTATTGCAGCTAGTCATACAGCTGCAGTACGAGATTCAGTTACAGCAAGTCAAGAGGATATGGTAATCTATGTTTCATGAATTATCTAAGTATTTAATGATTATTGATTTAGGAGAAAACATCTAATAAGAAGACTAATTTTGGTCATCTACGTTTAAAGTATAATAGAAGAGATAGTTCATGTTGAGGAATTTATATTTTAATCTAATATTCTATTAGAAAAATTGATTTGATAAAAAAAACATTTAAAAAATATTCCTGATAATGCATAAAGCTGAGTGTTCCAAAAAAAAACTTACAATAACTTGTGATGAATTTTTTTAATTGTTCTAGGCTCCATCATTAATCGTTAGTATGTTCTGCACATCAGACAATCAAATATATCCAAAAGATATTTTTCCACGGAACATTTCTTATCGTCAATTGATTGCTATTAAAATTCCATTTTTTTTCTTTGTTACACGAGTAATTTAATTATTTTATATATGCTTTTGAATGAATCAAAGATAATCATTTTATTCTATAGGATAAACATTCGGATGTAGATCGACACATCATCAAATCTCAATCAACATTACAGACATCAAAATCTGATGCGTTAGATTCAACCGATGAAACTTCGCAAATAAAAAGCTCTCGTATTCGTATTCAACTTCCTAAACTTGAAACATTAGATAGTAGTGGTCTTATTCTTAAAACAACTCATCATGATCTAGGTTCAAATGGTGTTCTTTCTGATGCAGAACTCGGTGGTAACAGAAAATACTAAATTGAAAATTCTTGTTCAAAACTTTTCTCGTTGCCTGTTTATTTTAGAAAATGTTGTCTATTCAGATTATCTCACTGGAAAGACAATGGCAGATTTTGTTGGAGTTAATGGCATTGAAAAAAATATCATTGAAGCAATTATGAATTTTAGTTATAATTTAACATTAGGAGATCTTGATGCTGCATTTAAAGCAATAAAAATTATTAAAAAGTAAAGAAAGATTTTTATTTTCCTTTCTAAATCTATTCATTTATTTAGAGAAAGTGTTTGGGAAAATCTAGCTCGTATGTGTGTATTAAATCGACGAGCTGATGTAGCAAAAATTTGTCTTGGAAAAATGGGTCTGTTTCGTGGTGCACGAGCTTTGCGTGCTGTTGATCAAGATAATCCTGATATAAAAATAGCTATATTAGCGATACATTTAAATATGAAAGTATGTTTTTATAGACATTTAAATTGAATAAATAGAAGTAATTGTTTAAAAACAAGGAAGAAGCAGAGAAGATTTTACTTCAATCAAAACAATATGATCTACTTAATCAATTGTATCAGTCAATAAATGAATGGGAAAAAGCTGTTGATATAGCAACACATTATGATCGAATACATTTACGTAATACATATTACAATTATGCTAAATATCTTGAACAAAATAATCAATTAGAAAAAGCTATTGAACTGTAAATATAAGAATATTTTTGTGTTATTTTTCTATTTTCTTTTAATAGTTATGAAAAATCAGGAACACAAACAACTGAAGTACGGCGAATGTTTCTTGAACGAAAAGATATTGCAGGATATAAAACATATACAGCAAAACAGAATGATCCGTAAGTTTTATTCTTTCAACTTTTAATTAATTTCTATTGGACAAATATTTTTAAAAGAAAATTATTTCGTTGGTGGGGTCGTTATTTTGAAAGTCGAGGAAAAATTGAGGATGCACTTGGTTGCTATCGAAAAGCCGACGATAATTTATCATTATGTCGATTGCTTTGTGAACAAGATCAACCTGCTAAGGTATTATACTTCTTTTTTTTCTAAATCGATTAGATAAGTTTTGAAAGATAACTATCACTCTAGGCCATCGAGTTATGTTCAGACACAGGAAACAAAGCAGCTTGTTATCATATGGCACGATATTTTGAAAAAAAAGGCGATTATAAACAAGCAATTTCTTATTTTCAACAAGCATCAGCTATTAGCAATGCTATGCGACTTTGTCGAGTATGATATTTTTTATTTATCTATTTTGAAACCACTTGAAATAGACTAAATATTTTATTGAAGAAATTCAGACAATGGAATTCGTAACTATTAATTATTTCTATTTTTATAGGATCGTCATTTGGATGAATATCTCGCTAATATTGCTGTACAAGGTACACCCGATGATATGCTCGAAGCAGCACGATACTTTCAAACTTTACCTCAGCAAGAAGATCGTGCTATTTTACTCTATCATAAAGTATAACTTGCCAAAGCAAAAATCTGTATTATAAAAATGAATTCTATAATTTAGGCTGGATTAACTTCGAAAGCAATTGATTTAGCATTTAGACATGAACGATACTCAGCATTGGCACAAATTGCTGATAGGTTTGTTATTTTGGAAGAAGAATTATGTCCATTAGAATTGGTTTATCTTTATTAAACTAGTGTTGGTAAAAATGCTGATCCCACTCAAGTTACTCGAATGGCTGATTATTTTATGCAATTAAAACAATTTGACAAAGCTGTTGATTTACTTGCTGCCATCGATCGAGTTCGTTTTTCTTTTTATTTTGAAAATTTCCTTTTACATTTCGAGAATAATTTCAATGAATAGGTTGATGAAGCAGCAGATTTAGCTATTCGTAATGAAATTCCATTGACTGAAGAATTACTTGAACGATTGAGTCCTGCTAAACGTAAATTATTTGACTCCCTAAAATTTTATTGATTTAATGGTTTGAATTATTTTTATTTCAGCGACAAATGAAGAAGATATGCCCAGATATCAAGCTATTTGTGAAAAATTAGGCGATCTAGCCGTTAGTCAAGGAGCATATGCTGGTGCAGCACAGAAATATCTCGATGCTGGCAATAAGATTAAAGTATACTGTTACTTTTCGTAACATTTTTTAAAAGTAAATTCAAATAATATCTTCGTATTTATTCTTCAGTCAATTCGTGCATTGATACATTCTGGTGATGTTGAACGTATTACTAGGTTTGCCAATGGAGCACGTAGTCGTGAAGTTTATATACTTGCTGCTGATCATTTGAAAACATTGGATTGGAAAAAATATCCAGATGCATTACAAAATATTATGAATTTTTATAAGAAAGCTAGAGCATATGAAAAACTTGCTCAATTTTATGATATGTGTGCACAAGTATGATTCGATGTGTTTACCAAAATACAGCAATATATCAAAAGCTTGTTTTCATTTTAGATTGAAATCGAAGAATATCGTGATTATAACAAAGCATTAGGTAAGATAAAACTATTCTTTTTATTTCTAGTATTACTATTTATTTATCTAGAGGCATTAATGGAAGCATATAAAACATTGAGAGATAATGGAGAAAATACATTTACAAAAGATGAAACACTGCAAGAACTTGAACTTAAATGTCGAAATATTAAACGATATATTGATGCCAGAGAGTAAGTATATTCACTTAATCGCTTATTTATTCGATCTTTATTGCAGTTTTGCAAAAATAAAAAATAAAAATTTAATTATGTTCTTTTTTTTTAGTCGATACTTTAATGATCCAGAGACAGGTGCTCGTGAATTGGCTAGTTTGCTGACAGATCAAAAAATATTTGTTGGTGTTCATCCAGGTGATATTTATGGGATGCTAATTGATCATTTTGCACGGCAAGAAAAATATAAACAAGTAAAATCAAATTAGAAGATTTATATTAGACTTCTTTTTACTTTTTTCAAAATAGGCATCAATGTTACTCGATGAATTACAAGAACATATTCCTGAACGGTATTTTTCTCATTATGTCAATCCAAGTTTACTTGCGGCTACTTACGCTGCAACTGGACGTAAAATGGCTCCACCAGATCAATCAACAGAGAGTATGAGATATAATAATGAGGATGATGATGATGATAATGGTAATAATAATGAAAGTCAAGACAAACTACCTAATGATGATTATCACATTGATCGACGCCAACAACAACAAGGACGCTTAGGAAAAAATCATGTGTATGCAGAAGAAATCGATGACAATATTGATTATGGATCTGTTGATGACTGAAAGGAAAATTTTTGTACAGTGTTGTTTTTGCTTGAGAAAGTGGGCCTTTTAAAAATAATCTTCTACACTGCTTGTTACGTTTAAAAAAAATAAAGTGTTTTCGATCAAGAGAAGCTTGATTTAATCATATCATCATATAGATCACTAGTAGCTATGATTGAGATAGCTGAACGCAAGAGAGAGAGAGAGAGAGGGGGGGGGGTGGGTGTTGTAACGATAAGAGACGTTTCATTTCAATCATCCTTCTCCTTTTATAGATACACTTTCTTTCTCCGGAGCGCGGCGCGTTTCTCAACCGGAGAGAACGAAAAGGAACACGACAAAGAGGAAGATAGAATACACATGACAATGAGGAGAAAGTCATTATGTACATTGATTAGGATAGGCGGAGTGCTTATATCGGCACAGGTGTGGTTGAGGTGGTCACCGTGTTCTCAAAACAGGAAACGTTATTAAAATAATTAGAAAGTCTTCTTCGTAAGTTCTAAACTACATTTTGTTTATTATACATGCCTAATTTATTTGTCCGAATCCCAGGTCGATGATTCCGGCCTCCGGAACCCGGAGGAAACGGTAAGAAAAGGCTTGTTTTCCGGTGTATTCTGGCCGGATTTCACCGTACCCGGAACCGGTTTAAACCGAGCCGTATCCTTTACCGGAAACAAACAAGATCCGTAGGGGTTCCCGACAGAACCTTAGCGGAAGAACAACGTAACCGTACTT